>JAMKQA010003584.1:0-33190 GCA_024699735.1 Posidonia australis
TAAGTTCTTATTTTATTTTAAATAAGGGGAAAATCTCAAGAGGGTCTTGAGGAGTGGACTAGGCTGGGTTGCCGAACCACTATAAATTGCTTGTCTACATCAATTGTTCTCATCCTCTTCTTGTATGTTATATAGATTGCATAAGTAGTTATGCTTGTTTATATTTGTTAAATAATCTCCTTGTATGCAATTTTTCATTAATCTGTAAAAACTGATCGAAGTAACTAAAAGGTGTTAATTCTCTATTCACCCCCCCTCTAGAGGAGCTATCCGATCCTACAATAGTATCATAGAATATTTAGTATATGCTGAAACAATTAAATGCATTGCACTATTTTGTTACATTTAAGCTTTAATACCGATATATCAAAATATAATCTAAAAATGTCATCGATCATCAAACTCGAGAATGATCTTCTTCGTCTCCGTTGTTGAAATTGCCTTTGATATTGTTCCTAAAATGAAACATACAAACTTTTAGAATTTTTTTTAAAATCATTAAGCATACTCTATTGTCAATATTGAAACACTATAGTAATAGTCATTAAATTCAGTAATTTACTCTAATGCCATTATAACTTAAATGAATAATAAAAAATATTTCTTACATAAAATATGTAAAACTTAATCAATTTATATATTAACAATTTCATGAACAAAAAATAACATGTTAAAGAAAAATATCTATAGTTTAGATGAAAAAAATATAGTTTTGTAACACTTGTGCCTAGATTATCGAGAATAAATGTAATGATGTTCTTGTAATCTAGATAATTAGTTTAATGATGTAGATTTGTGTCAAGCTCTCTTCTATTTGTTGGTATTGATCTATGGAATATTTCCTCACTATGTGGTTCCTTGGTGTTTTGTAACAACGTGTGTGTGTAGGACCAGAAAAGATGCTGAGTCAACTTAGTACAATGTCGCACAGCCTGAACAATCGATCACTTTGCACCTCTCCCTTGTCGTAGCTTTACGCCATACCTCGCATATTCGTCGAGATCCTTGGCCTTGTCATTGATGCACAAGGACAGGAGGGTGGTGGCCATATGAGGATGAAGGGGGAAGGTGTTGGGACGACAAACCAAAGGAAGAAAAGTGATAGTGAAGGTAGAGGAAACTAGAGAAAGAGAGAGAGAGTGAGAGAGAGAAGAAGGGAGTTTGTTGGTGGTGAGGAAAGCCAGCAGAGACTAAAGACCCTGGAGAATGCTAGGAAAAGTTGGAAGGCCACCAGAGGAGGGTGGGATGCTAGAAATCTACCTTGGGTACTCATTCTCGTCCTCTATTCTTCCCTCAGTTTTGTGGATGGATTTTTGTAAGGGGTTGTAGAATCATCATCGTCTCCACTAACATCGAACATCCTTTGTGATTGCTACTTGTCCTTTGCTATGTCGGTTGACAAGGCACCTATGGGAGCATGGTTGGTGTAGATTCTTGATTGACTGGGTCGACGGTAGGATGTTCGCTAATGACTTTCTCGTGTTACGTGAGATGCCTTCTTCCTTCAACTTAAACAATAAGGTCTTGATTAGTTTAGGTGTAGTATGCAGTAGTAGAAAAGTAGTAAATGAACATGAATAAAAGGAATGGAACACTAATTGAGGGTTGTCCTCACATGCAAATGCAATGAATAACTAATAATATGAATGAAAATGAAATAGAAAGAATGGAACGAACTGAATACTCGCTACACCCTCTAGATGATATGATGCGAACTAGAACAGTGGGAGTAGTGACGAAACTCCAGAGATGTAACATGCCTTTGAGAAGGGCTGATCTCTTGTGAAATTGGACTTTCACAGAGGAACTAGATAGAGTAAGGCTGAAAGATCTCTCTTGCAAGGTCTCTCTCAGAGGAAAGGGAAACTCCTTAGGGTTTCTAATGTAAATACTAGGGTTCTCCCTCTCTCTTGCAATTCTCAGGCTCTGTCCCTTGTAAATGGTGAAGTGTGGGGTCTATTTATAGAGATGAGGCGCCAAATATCGAAATTTGGCAAGAAATCCCATTTCCAAACAATAACCTCTATAATAGGCAACGAGGTATAATGTCACCAGTGATGCAGACAATGACAATGGACATCCCTTATTTAAGCTTACGAGGAAAATCATGCCACAAAGGTAATCGAATATTCCTTTTTAGCTAGTTGCCACTTCAGGTGGCGATGATAGTGGATTTTCCATTTTCTGCTTCATGTGGAGAATAATGCCAGGAAGGCAAGATATATTCCACGTCAGCATGTCGCCGGTACACATGGCGTAGAGATGTCAATGAAGGAAAATTCTGAAAAATTAAGATCATAAAAATATCAATTACTAATCTATTAGCCAATGTTGATCAAATCAATCCCAAAAATCATACTCGTAATAGCAAGATATTTAAAATTAATTTCCAAGTTCAAGATTCACTTAAAATGTTAAGTAGATTGAATTTGCAAGTCAAATTAATTAAAAATTACGAGAAATAATTAATTAAAATCAAGGATTGATATAAATTAACTTGATTTGTAATTACCTTCATTTTTGGATTTATCTTTATTTTTAAGCATTATTTCCAATTAAATATAGTTATAACATAACGGTGAAATAACTTAAATAAAAAGTGTCATTTTATAAAATAATGATATGATCTTAACTTAGTGTCATCTTTCATTTCTATAATTTCCCAAAATTATTTAACATTGATATATATTTATATGATATGTTATATATCTTAAGTACTTTGGAAAATGATGGAAATAACAATAATAATGGGAAAAATCATGATAATATTTATAAATGTCTCATATATTAAGTTAAGGCCCATGATGACAAAAATATGTTGAAAAGCCATGCCATACATTAGTCGCCTCAGTTGATGGCATATATATTTAGTTGTCGTTGATTTAATCAGCGACATAATATGTCGCTGCTTGAAGAGGCATCTAGACATGTCACTCTCTTAAAAGGTGATAGCATGGTGTTTTTGCAATTTCTACCCTATCTTTTATTTTAAACCCAAAAAATAACTCAAAAATCCATTAAATTATCAAAACATTCATTTAGAACCAAAATCCTCAAAACAACCATCATTTTGATTAGGATGGGAGTGTTAGCTCTACCACATCTAGCGACTAGCATCGAAAATATTCAAGGA
Organism: Posidonia australis; assembly: GCA_024699735.1. NCBI lineage: Eukaryota > Viridiplantae > Streptophyta > Magnoliopsida > Alismatales > Posidoniaceae > Posidonia > Posidonia australis. Next base: position 3,134 of record JAMKQA010003584.1, read on the forward strand.
GTTCGAACCTACCACTAATTCGAATGTGTTAGCTTTGCCACAACAAACAACCCTAAATCCAATAAAATCAAGAAGGCTTTTAAATGTTTAAGGAATAATCTAGAAAATATGTTAAGAAAATTAGAAATGAGATTTATGGCACCTCAAAGGTTCCTATCCTTACTAATTCTAGAAAATGCAAGAATGGAATATCTATAGATGCCCCTCCTTGGAGTTGATCTTGGAACAAGATTGACTCCAAAGTAAGACTGATATCCCCATTGAGCGTTTCCTGGGAAGGGGAGCTCACTAACAAGCAATCTGCCATGGGTTTCCAAAAATGAGTCAACACCTATTGGTTTCGGGACATGGTCACATAGCCAAAAAGGTGAAGAGGGTGAATGGACTTGGTTTTGGGACATAGTCACACAACCAAGTGGTTCAGATAATTAAGAATGTCATCATATTGAAGGCTCAAGCATGGATGGGTCAAGCTGGGGCTATGTGTCGCAACCGGTGCCGAGACCATGTCAACCATGTAGAAATGTCACCTCAATGGGGAAGAAAGCTAAGATGACCATGGCTTACTATTTGAGGCTTACTATTTGAGAGATCATTTGGATTGGAAATGTAGATTGGATAGGTTGAACTTGAATAGGCTATGGGCGGATTAAAGTTCTAAGGGTTTCTAACACTCATGAAGAACTTTGCTCCATCAACATTCCACTTCCACTGCATGATATCTTAATGCATGGATGTGTGATTCAAGCACACTGGTGCAAATGCAGAGTCAACATACAGTATGCAATGAATGGTCCATATGATAGGTTAGGCCGGCGGGGTACAGGTAGTCCCTAGCCATATTGACATATGCAAAATGCATGAATGCAATTTGTTTTGGTCAAGTGTTTTCCGTCCTCAAGTGTGACCAGTACTCTCAAGAAAGGATTGTCATCCCACAACTCGACTTGGTAAGTAAAGGAGTTCCATGAGAAAAGAACTGAGTGAGCGAGTGAACCCTTCCTTTTCCAAACAAGGGTTTTGCCTCTTAGTCGGAGTTGTGTGTCTATGTACACTGTAGAGACTCCAAAGGATGGAGTCCGTTCTCGGAAGAACTTGATGTACCACCACGATGGGACTTTGTGTGGTATCACGGTAGGGCTTGATGTATTTGTGCATTATTGTGGTGGAATTCCTATCGCCATTTTATGAGGCACCAATATAAGTCGCCTATCATTATGACGTCTTTAAAAGCCACCTCTCTTTAAGGCGCCTAATTCAGTCGCCTATACCGATAGTGACAAGAGAGATCTTCCTTATTCACACATAGACTCAGATTGCTCCCTTGGGGTATTGTATATATATGCCATGTACGGCAAGTCCAACCATATTTTTTCTATTACGAGGCTTCCTTCTCTTCTTTTGCATTGATCATGAAGCTCCCATCTTTCTCCTCTTCTACTTTTGCAATAGAGAGGGTGGTGAACACACCCAACCTTCTAATGCAGGCGTTTCACGAGAATAAGGTATGCTTCCCCTCCTTGCTCTTGTTCTTTTATGCTCTTATGTGCCTCTTTGTGTTTGCTCTTGTTCTTCTTGTTACGTGTGTCTCTTTGTGCTTAATTGCTTGTATCATAGGTCATAGTTTATTTCACTGAATGGCCAAATTTTCACAAGTCCTTCCCTTATAGCCTCCCGTGGGTGACATGTCTACTTAATCGTGCAGAGGCCAATAAGCATCTCTTTGAAGGCAATGGCTTTGAGAATTTGCTGGCCTTGGTACATACTCCTTTGCCTTAGCCTCTTCTACATGTGTTGATGGCTTTTTGGAATGCCTCCTCCAACACTTTCAACTTTGGCTAGGGGGAAACTTTGATCTCATGCAAGGAGGCCACTTCCCTTCTTGACCTTGTGGTGGAATCCATGTCAATGCTTGACAATCACTTCACTGTATTTCTTGAGACCGTGGATGCCAGAAATATAGGTTGGTTCCTAGACAAGGGCAAAGAGGCTGGTAAAGCTTTAATGCATGGGGGATGGCTTTATCTTCGAGGCTTTTGGGAGGTCACATGTACTCATGAGTTGTCCCCGACAGAGTGCCTATACATCAGAGTTGGGGGACTAGTGTTGTTTGCAGATGATCATTTCACTTTGGTCCTTCACCACGTTGATCTCCGCATGTTGGTGGCGACTCGTTCTAACCTGTATTTAACTCTTGTTGTTCTTGCATACACCATGGAGGGGCTATCAAGTGTTTCATGCACAGGGAAGTTCTTTGGTTCCCTGTTTCTTCTCCATAAGTGGTTAATGTCCCACTGTCGTTGCTACTCTAATTTTGCCAAATTGAGCTTTCATGACTGCATCCTCTACCTTGGCTTGCTATCCTTGGAGGATTTTGACTACATGTCACAGCTACCCGAGGCTTTCAAGGCATGAGAGATGACCACAGTTCGTCATCATTTGGAGTTTGTATTGGTAGGGGCCCAATCTTTTGTGTTATACTCGATCCACCGTTGTCTGCGACTACTGAATCAAGGGCTCCTTATTCCAGCAAACTCAGTGTTGACTCCTTCGATTTGTGCCCATAAAGAAGATGGCGACCGTGATGAGAAGATGGTCCTGGAGTATATAACTCGCTGGGCTTACATTCGATTCCAGCAATCTTGATAAAGGATGCTTGACTTTCTGCAGCTACTCAGGAGTTGCAAGAGTCCTAGTACATGGAGTGGTATTCCCGTCATTGTCCTTCTCTGTAGTATTACATTGTGGACAAGGAACAGTTCGACCAGATGCTCAAAATTCGAGACAGACTTTATTAGCTATATTTTTTTTCTTGATGTATTATTGTTTTTGGTTCAATTGTGATTTTTACTTTTTTATGAAGTTATTGTTATTATTATTGTTATTATTATTTCGAAAGGGTTAATTAATTTTGGGGTTTACTTTATTATGTTTCTCTTATTTCATAAATCAATTTGGGATTTATTTTTATTAGTCGAAAGGTCTTGGATTTTGCGTCGCTGGTCCTATCAGCGACTAGTTCTAATGTGGCCCACTGAATTTGAAATGGCGTTGGAAAATCTAGCTTTTCCAAGAAGGCATTGGTTTGTTGCCTGTGTATGTGGCAATGTCTCTGACATGACGTCACTCCTTACAATGACGTGATTGACACAATGCCTGCTTAACTGCTGACGCCTCTTGAATGTCTTTATTTAAAACCTCTAGCGTCGCCTCTCTTCCTTTCTTCTTTTCTTTTTCTTTCTTCTACAAGTGCCTCCCATCCTCCAACTCTCTCTTCTTGTGCGTGTTTGGAAGTGTTCTTTTGTGGTCGGCGGCGACATGTGGTGAGATCTGACGATGTGGTGGGTTGTGGTTTTATAGCGAGTAGTGGTGTAGGCGGTGAGGTCGGGGGTGACATGGGTAGCTGTGGTGGGTCTAACAGTAGGTCTCGCCAGTGATAGAGGTACAACCTCGCTCTTTCCTCCTTCCATCCTATCCCTTGTAATGTATGGCCAAGTTCGAGACAGTAGTGGGACGGTCTCTAACGATGGCGGGATGGTCCTCCAGCGACGTGTTTGCAGGGCCTTGTGAATGCTTGTATTTTGTTACAGGGGTCGATTTGTGTTTTGATTATGGGAATTCGGTAAAATTTTCCTTGTATGGATTCAATGACGTGGTTGATCAGTAATTGATGTATTATCTAGTGAAATTGTGTTAAATATTCTTGGTGCATGAATAAATTTCTTTTGGTGGATTATTCTATTTGAATTTTTTTATGCTTGATCATAACAAGGGATGAAAGGGTTGTGTTTGATTAGTGAAATTTTTTTGTGTTGAACTTTGATGTTGAATGTGAAAGCTTATTATCCGGATTCATGGTTAATTTTAATTAATTATATCATTTGTTAAGTTAATTGATTTTAAGGGATAAATGGAAGGTGTCGATTTGTGAGGCTTAGAATTTATTAATTGACTGGTTAAATTGTTTAAGATTAAAAAATAAACTGGCAAATTAACATTGTGGCTTTACTGATTAAGTTAAATGTTGGGGCTTTTAAATTGGATGAAAGGGGGTGATTTAGAATTGATTAAAGGATTAGTTTGTGTATTGTTGGGTTGCTTAAGGTGGGTGTTCATTCTAAGAATTTTGAATTGGTTGCATACTTAGTTAATTTGATAATTATGTTACTTGTTTGTTCGATGATTAGTGTGTTAACGATTCTACTTAACCATCTCTATCTTTCCCCTTGTCTTGGCAAGGTTTCGAGTGAGTTAGGTGATAAGTGGGGCCTGCTAGATGCTCCTCTAGACACTGGGAGTGATGACATAGGCCCTTCTGATGCGGGGTCGTGCTCCTCTGGTCCTCGCAAGCTTTTAGCGAGGCATCTACATAAATGGGCTTCCGACAAGACAAAGATGGACGAGGGCTGAGTTGACGAGGACGTCATTGAGCTGGGTGAGCTTCGTGTCTATCCTCCTCCCAAGAGGGCTTGGACTGCATTCGACCTTGCAGAAATGGGTTAGGCATGGTTGTGTTAATGGCATTTTATTTTTGTTATTTGTTTGTGGTTTATTAACTTAAGTTTTGTTGATCAGTCTTAGATGGCTTCTTTTGGCCAGACTCGCTTGAGCTTGGACTTGCTTCATGATGTGTACGCTTGTCTCCCAAAGTTCCAAGAGTGCTTGCACCATCTGGGATTCGAGCGCTTCTTACAGATTCACCCATTTGAGATGCACTTGGGATTGCTAGCTCCCTTTGCTGAGAGGTTCCACGCGGCTTTTGGCAGCTTTGTCCTACGAATTGGGGAGATGATGATCACCTTGAAGGACGTGGTTAGACTTGTAGGCCTGTGGATTGATGGTGAGCCCGTGGTCGTTGACTTGTAGATGGACTATGGTGATCTTTTGATAGTTTGTTACGGCCTGTGCCCTCCTCACTCTAGGCTCGTGAGGCTGAGGTATCTTCCTTTTCTACTGCCCTTTAATGTTATTATGGATTTGGAATTAATGCCCAATCTCGCTTGGCAGATTCAGGAGCTGATTCACACTCCTCTATCTATGGGTCCCACTCAAAGCCAGCTGGATGAGGCGTTTGGACGCACTGAGAACCTACAGGGGTGCTATAACGCCCTGAACCCGAGCACGTTACCTAAATCATAGTATCATAAGCAAAATTATACTAATTACAGTAAAATTAAATAACTACAACTAAGGCTCACCTTTAGGAAACAATGTGCGGCTAGAAGCTCCAACTCTAGTACTGGAACTTGACTACACATGATTTGCACCTGAAAACCAAAATAAGTACGTGTGAGTGACATTTAAGTCACCCAGTACGCGCCTCAAACACACAAACAACAAAATCCGGCAACATTACTAAAAACACAGCTTTTAGTTTGTAAAACATGATTTTCCTTTTTGAAAACGCATTTTAAAACATCATTTCCTTTTTCTCTTAAAATATTTGGAAATTGTTTCCAAAAGCATGTTCTTTCTCAAAACTAGTCTTTCTTTTTTGTTGCTTGGGATTTCTTCCCAAGACCAAAACCACTTTCAAAACTCATATCTTGAGAAACCACATTTCCAAACAAATCCATCCTATAACAGAATGCCTCTTGGGCTCAAAACCAAAATCAGGAATACTATCTGGTAATTGGTTAAAACACAATCATTATTTTATTCCAGGATTTTAGGACCATTCATAAGTCCAATCCTAGCCAAACCACTTTTCTTTCCATTTCTCAAAATCACACTCTTTTCTTATTCATTTCCACTTTTCATTATTGATGTTACCTTAATCAGGGGTAACCATGCACACAAGCAGTAGGCGAGGACATCAATTACCCTACCTCCATGCACTACCGTGGTGAAATTCCCCATGTGGGATGCCATCGCCCAAGCCAACTGGCCTCAATCTCATTCATATATGCACGGGGATACGTCTTTATCTGACGTCCCATCGATGACCCAAACAACTAGGTTCAATGACCTAGGCTCATCCTACACCGTTGGTGACCCAAACAACTAGGTTCAATAACCGAGGCTCAGCCTACATCGTCACAAGCTTGGTGACTCGAACAACTAGGTTCATGACCTAGGCTCAGCCTACACTGTCTCAAGCTCGGCAACCACAGTCATATCTGACAATTGGTTTCATTGGAGCCTCATACTCCTACCACATTATCGACACCAACCCCCATGGTTCCTCAACACATTATTAGTGTTTTATTTTCAAAACTATTTAAGTTTTCCTTTCAAAATCATTTTCATTTCATGCTCTTGTTTGCAGGAATCTTTTCCCCTGCAACACTTGACCCTCATCTAGGGTCCAAACTCAAATCATGAAAAACCATGCCGTAAATTCGTAAATTGGGTTTCATGCCCATATTTACTCAAAAACCATACATCCAATTACATGTATTCATTATTAGGGCTCTAAACCCAAAATCATTCCCAAATACAATTATTTGGGTCCCACATTCCTCTATGCCATTGACATGGGGAAAACACCATTAACACAATGTCATTGTCCATTTAAAACCCTTTCTTTTCATTTATAATCACATTTATATATGCTAGGACTAGGGCAAAATCGATAGACTGAAAACTAGGTTTGGCACACCGAAAATCCCTAGTTCGGTACACCGAACATTTTTGGTATACCAAAAATCCTTGTTTCAGTCGATCGGGTATTTTGGCATAGCAAAACCAGGTATCCTGGCTTAATCTAACAGGGATTCGGTATGCTGAACCCATTTTGGCATGTCGAATAGCCAGAAACTATGGCACCTCCCCTGTTCCAGCCCTTGAATTCAACAAAACTAGGAGCCTTCGGCGGACCCCGTAAACACATATCATAAAATACGAGTAAATAATGGGGTGTAGACCCGTGAGTCTACTTCAAAACCCCACAAACCATTCATCAATCCATACACTATACAATCCACATGAAAATCACAAAGGGATGGAGCTCAAAAACGGCTACTATAGCCTTCATCCAAAAATCTTGCATAACCCTACCAATTTCCATCCTAACTGCATGATATCTATGTTTACATGCTAGTCAACTCATTCTCATCAATTTTACTATTTTCCTACGATTTTACATGCATTTTACATCATTTTCATGCTTTTAACCCATTAAGTTGAAAGAAGAGAATGGGGGAGAAGAGGAGCCACATACCACTTCTGGCGAGCCTTCCCAACTCCAGCGAGCTCCTCCCACCACGGTGAAGCCTTTTCCACTAACAAACCACACAAACCACCAACTCCTCTATCGCGTGTAGTACTTCCTCTCCTTCTTCTCTCTCACATCTCAATCCTTCCTCTTCCACTCGCCTCTCCCCCTCTCAATCTCCCCTCCTCTTTATCTCCACCTCCACCTGCATGGTGCCAGCCACCCATCATGTCGGAAGAGACAGGGAGGCATGGGCTACCATCCCCTATTGGCATGGGTGGGGAAAGGGGAAGAAGAAGAAGATGGGATGGGGTGGCTCGTGAGGGAGAGAAGGGAAAAGAGAGGGGAAAAAGATGGAAAGAAAAAGAAGAAAAGACAAGCACGAAAACTGAGGCAACAGTGCATCCCACAGAACACACATCATCTGACAAACAAGTCAAAAAAAGCCATTCTTCTGACGTTGCCTTTCTGTGTAGCGTTAGATCTCATCGCCGTTTTATTGGCGATGAGGGGTGTCGCCTCTCAGTCCAGCAGCATGTGCCTTAAACTGATCCAGTAGCCTAGATCTATCTTGGACAGATCTAACGTCAAACAAGTCTATTTAAGCAATCAAGTTTTAGAGAAAACGTTGATTTTAATAAGTTCAAATATTTATTTAATGGCTTGATTATTCTTTGTTCGCTCAATCATGTAGGTTCCTATGGCTAGGGTGAAAATGATTTCAGGGGTTCTAAGGGTCAATTAGTAGGATTTGGGCTCTTTCGTACCGTTCCATGACCTTCGTTAGGATCCACCAAGAGGGCCTAGACTATGGGATTGTCTCTCTATAGAGGGGCCCACAACCTATGATTCTATCCTTACAGGTCGGTCCAAGCAAACCACAAAGTAATAAATAAATACCAAACAACAAGAAATCAAGTTTCGACTAGGATTTGCTATAGACTTAGGGAGAAATGTGAAGTCTGAAACAAGTCCCTAGGATACCTTAGGTTCCCTGATCTAATAATCACAACCGAGACAGAGTATAGGTAGGCAACATGCACCGGTTTGGGTTCGCTCTGCTCAATTGGTCAAACTAGACAGTGGATTCTAAAGAATTATACCCTTGTTGTCAAGTAGATAGTTTCCACCTTATCGGTGGGCTAAAAACAGCCCTAGAAACTGTTAATAAGCCAAAGTAATAGTGGACAGGAATGTTATAAATTTTATTTTTTCAGATCACTTCTGCAGACAATAAAAGTCAATACAAATAGTAAAAAACTAGAGCTTGTAGGAAAAATGTATAGAAAAACATTTGTCACCTGTGTGACAGGCGCCTGATCTCGTCACTCGTTGGTATGGCAACGAGGTCAGTCGCCTCTCATTCTGGCAACTAGAAGTCGTCTTCTTCATCTCGCATGCATGAGCTGCCCTAGGGTTTCAGACTTGTCTCTCTTCTCTCTCTTCTGCACATGGGTCTAGGGTTTTTGGGTGGAGGTTTGGTTTCTCTCTCTCTCTCTCTCTCTCTCTCATTGGATGGCATGGCTAGGGTTTTGCTGGATTGTGTTGGGTTTTGGAGGAGGAAGGTGGACTGAGGGTGGCTAGGGAGGCCTTATCAGGCTTGTCAGGTTCGCGGTGGATACGAGCTAGTTCAATAGGAAGGAGGAGGAAGATAACTAGGCTGTGGGTGTCCAAATTTGCATGGGTTATCTCTCCCTCTACGGGCTTTGCATGGGTTCGACAGGGTTGGCTTGGTGGTGTCGGGTGTCGGCTGAAGGTGGCCAGTTTTGGACATGATGCATGTGAACGTTGAGTTCATGTGGGCTACAGGAACGAAGACATATGCATGCTAGAACGAGGGAGAGGGACAACCACCCATGCTCATGGGCCAATGGCCTTGCGTGGATAGTGGCCCATCACCAAAGAACACATAAAAAAAAGACAAAATAGAAAGAAAAACCTCAAACATCACTGATATGCATTGAAACCGCAAAAAACATCCATATAATCAAACCTAAAGAGTATAAAAGATATACCTATGTGGTGGACGTTTTTTGACATCCTCCGGTAACCGCAACGATGTGGAGGAGGACATGGGCTACGATGGATGCATCTCTCTCCCTCTCTTTCATGTGGAGGCTAGGATTTGATGACTGTTTCTCTTCTTCACTCTTTCGAGGTTTATTCTCTCTCTTTTCTTTTCTCATTTACCTTGTCTCTCTCTTACGTGAATCTCACTTCTCTCCAAACTTTTCTCTACCTCTTAGCCTCTTCTCTCCCTCCAATGCTCCAATGCTAGGGTTCTCTCATGTGGGGTAAGTTTATATAGGGTAGGGCTTTGCATGTGGGACGTAAGATGTGTTTGGGTGTGAATGAGTGGTGAGGATAGATTAAGGTTTTGAGATGGGGGTGGAATTTGGATGGGTTTAAAGAGTTAGCATTTGGGTTGGTGCTATGGTGTGGATTTGTTATTTTTGGGCTTGTGTTCACTTTTATTATTATTTTTAGGTTCGGTTTAGATATTATTATTTTTTACGTTCTGTGTAGATTTTATTTACTTAGGTCTGATGGTGGCTACATTTTATTATTTATTTTCTTAGGTTTGGTTTAGATTATATACTTTTCATTTTAGGTTTGATTTTATTCTTGGTTTAGGTTGGTTCTAATTTATTTTATTTTTTTAGGTTTTATGTTTTGTTTTGTTTTAGTTTTTTTTTATCTACTTTGATCTTCGTTTTAGTTTAGTTTTAGTGGGGTAAAATGGGTTTATGGTTGGACCAATGGTGTTTGGTTTGGGCTTGAACTACTAGTTTGGGTTTTAGGATAGGAGTTGGTTTATTTTTGGTTTAAACAGGTCAGGTTGGGCCCACTGCAACTAAAGCATGATTCGAGTGGTCCATCACCAAGCGACTGCAAAATTGGGCTGTCAACATATGCCCCTCCCTGAGTGAGGTCAAGGGAATCGAGACCGATGCTCAGGGTTGACAAAACACCACGCTTGAGTTTGTCGGAGGGTGATATTTTCTGTGGGGCCATGAGCCACATATTTGTCAAATGCACCGAAAATCATGACTCGAGTCCATGCATGATGCTAATGCCAGGATAGACTCTGATGCAAGGAGATAAGGGATGCATGATGCAATGTTACAAGAAGACAGGCGACTAGTTAGTAACTCTCTAGCCCATGGAGGGTAACATGATGAGTTACTCGACTCGCACTAAGCGAAGCCCAAACAAACTCATCGTGCTTGATGCACGATGGGGACAGGATAGATTGACAGCCTATCAACTGGACAATTTGGGATATTAGCCCGCTAGGACAATGGAGGCATGGCAAGATATTGGACTTGACGACCGAGGGTAGACTGATGACAGATGTCAACTGGACCGCTTGTGTCGTTAGCCCAAAGATAGATAGAAGCATTAGGCAAGGTTGTTGGGCCTGGCAGCTGAGGGATGGGGTGTGGTGACAGATTCATTGGCAAGATAATTCGGGTTGTCAGCCTAAAAGGGGCATGGTAAGTTGAAAGTTCTATCGACTAGATAGTTTAGGTTATTAGCCTAAAGAGGAGATGATGAGTTGATGAACCTAATCACTGGGTAGTTTAGGTTATCACCCTGAATGATAGTTTAGGTTATCAGCCTAGATGGATAGTTTAGGATATTAGCCTAAATGGATAGTTTAGGATATCAGCATGGATGGATAGTTTAGGATATCAACCTAGATGGATAGTTTAGGATATCAGCCTAGATGGATAGTTTAGGATATCAGCCTAGATAGATAGTTTAAGTTATCAGCCTAGATAGATAGTTTAGGATATCAGTCTAAATTGATAGTTTAGGATATCAGCCTAGATGAAAAGTTTAAGGTATCAACATGGTTGGATAGTTTAGGATATCAACCTAGATAGATAGTTTAGGATATCAGCCTAAATGGATATTTTAGGATATCAGCCTAGATAGATAGTTTAGGATATCAGCCTAGATAGATTGTTTAGGATATCAGCCTGGAAGGATAGCTTAGGATATCAGCCTGAGTGGATAGTTATGACAAGATATCAGACTTGTCAGGCTGACAAAGAAAGGGGAGAGCTGACAAGTAATTGGACTTGTCAGGTCAACAAAAAAAGGGGAGAGCGGACAAGTTATCGGACTTGCAGGATCGACAAACAAAGGGGAGAGCTAACAAGTTATTAGATTTGCTAGTCCGAAAAAGAAAGAAGAGAGCTGACAAGTTATCCGACTTGCCAAGCCGACAAATAAATGAGAGAGCTAACAAGTTTTTGTACTTACCGGGCTGACAAAGAAAGGGGAGAGCTAACAAGTTATTGGACTTGTTTGCCCGACAAAGAAGGGAGAGAGCAAATAAGTTATCAGACTTGCCAGGTCGACAATGAAATGGGAGAGCTGGCAAGTTATCGGACTTGTCATGCCGACAAAGAAATGGGAGAGATGACAAGTTATTAGACTTGCCAGGCTGACAAATAAAGGGAAGAGATGACAAGTTGTTGGACTTGCCAAACCGACAATGAAATGAGAGAGCTAAAAAGTTATCAGACTTGCCGGACCGACAAAGAAAGGGGAGAGCTGATAATTTATCGAACTTGATGGGCTGACAAAGAAAGGAGAGAGCTTGTTAGTTATCAGACTTGCCAGGCCAACAATGAAATCGGAGCTAACAAGTTATCGGACTAGCCGGGCCGACAAAGAAAAGGGAGAGCTGACAAGCTATCAGACTTGTTGGGTCGACAAAGAAAAGAGAGAGCTGATAAGTTATTAGACTTGCCAGGCCAACAAAGAAATGATAGAGCTGACAAGTTATTGGACATGCCGAGCCGACAAAGAAATGGGAGAGCTGACAGGTTATCAGACTTGCTAGGTTGACAAAGAAAGGAGAGAACTGACAAGTTATCAGACTTATCGGGCCAACAAAGAAAGGAGAGAATTGACAAGTTATCGAACTTGTTAGGTCGACAATGAAATGGGAGAGCTGACATGTTATCAGACATCCCAAATCGACGAAGCAAGCAGAGAGCTAACAAGTTATTGGACTTGTTAAGCCGACAAAGAAATGGGAGAGCTGACAAGTTAACGGACTTGCCAAGCCAACAAAGAAATGAGAGAGCTGAAAAGTTATTGGACTTGCCAGGCTGACAAAGAAATGAGCAAGTTGACAAGTTAGTGGACTTGCCTGGCCAACAAAGAAATGAGAGGTCTAACAAGTTATCGGACTTGCTGGGCCGGCAATGAAAGGGGAGAGCTGACAAGTTATCGGACTTGTCGGGCCGACAAAGAAAGGGGAGAGCTGACAAGTTTTCGGACTTACTAGGCAAATAAAGAAAGGGGAGAGTTGACAAGTTATCAGACTTGTCGGGTCGACAAAGAAATAAGAGAGCTGACAAGTTATTGGACTTGCCAGGCTGACAAAGAAATGAGAGAGCTGACAAGTTATTAGATTTACCGGGCTGACAATGAAAGGGGAGAGTTGACATGTTATCGGTCTTACCAGGCCAACAAAGAAAGGGGAGAGGTGACAAGTTATCGGACTTACCGGGCCGACAAAGAAAGGGAAGAGCTGATAAGTTATCGGACTTTCCGGGCCGACAAAAAAAGGAGAGAGCTAACAAGTTATTGGACATGCTGGGTCGTCAAAGAAAGGGGAGAGCTGACAAGTTATGCGACTTGTCTTGCCAACAAGAAAAGGGGAGAGCTGACAAGTTATCGGACTTATTAGACCGACAAAGAAAGGGGAGAACTAACAAGTTATCTGACTTGTCGAGTCGGAAAAACAAGGAAAGATTGATGAGAGTGACTACTGCAGTCGATCTGGCTCCAACTTCTTGTAAAGACCTCTCGCATCTTTGGCATGATAGTGGCAAATCTGTAATTTTCTAGCTGAGCGCACTAAACTCTGTTTGTGGTTGATCCTGCTGCAATGAGTGGTCTCAAAGACTATCACAAGGTGATTGGGAGTCTTTGGTACGTAGACGAGGGGTCTCAAAATGCTTTTGACACAATGATATGGGCGTAACTGTAACTTTTCCAGTAGGGGTGGAATCTACTACGGGCTAGCCAGAGGGCAGCTGACATGTCCATAGTTCAAGGTGACAAATTGAGAGAATCAAACCTAGAGAATGACTGATAGGCTTCTAATCAAAATACTGTCCTGGTGACCTTTCAATAAGAGCAGCAAACATGCCCCTGGTCGAACGTGGGAGGCTCCAACCATAAGGTGGCTAACATGCCTCTGGTTGAAGACCACATGAATCCTTGCAAAGTCGAATGTGAAAGAGATGACTAACTATGCTTATGTATGCATGCTGATGCTTTTTCTTATTTCTTACTTGCCCTTAGTGCCAAGAAAGCTTTCAACTACCTATAGTGCCATGGTTTTCGACACCAATAGTGCCATGGTTGATGACACCAATAGTTCCATGGTTTTCGACACCAACATGCCTCTAGTTTTCAACTACCTTACTTGCCCTCTGGTTGATGCTTTTTCTATAGTGTCTAGCACCTAGAATGTATTTCGACACCAGTAGTTCCATGGTTTTCTTATCTATAGCTGAGGCATCGGGTGGGAGGTTGCTTGACTCTAGATAGACCTTGATATCATGATAACATGGAGACTCCTTTGTTGCATCTACCTCCTCTATGCTCATGCAATGGATTGGTTGTTCCATGTGGGTGACTGATACCTCGACTTTGTCATCTTCTAGGATCATGAGCCAGGATGCTAAGGTGGCTAGTGCAATTGCATAGGCATTCCTCTCCCTCTTCATGAAAGAAAACCAGATGTCCTTGAATTCTTTGATGAACTTTAGCAATGATTCATGGTAAGGCACAAGCTTTGGGTCCTTGGTCCTCCATTCACCATTGATTTGTGAGATAACCAGCATTGCGTAGTCATGTTCTTGCAACTTTTGTGTGCCATGCTCAAGTGCTAGTTGTTACCCCAGGATGCATGCTTCATATTCTGCCCCATTGTTAGTGCATTCAAAGGTCTACTTCTTGGTGAAAGGAGTCAGTTGTCCATGTGTTGTTGACAGCACCACATCTATCCCTCGGCCCTTCTTCTTGACGGCTCTATCAAAGTATAAGTGCCACTGTGACCCATCTTTGGGGCAGTCAGACTTTTCTTCCTCCATGGCGAATAGGTTATATTCATCGGGAAACTGTGTCTACAATGGCTGGTATTCAAGTAGTGATAAGTTAACTAGATGATCTACCATGGTCTGCCGTTTTACTGACTTTTGCATGACGAAGGTGATGTCATATTGGGATAACAAGACCTACCACTTAACACATCTATCTACCAACGCTAGCTTATGAAACAGGTATTTCATAGGATCATGTCGACACAATAGTAGCACCGAGTAAGCCAGCATATAATGTCTGAATCACTGGGTGGCCCATACTAAGGATAAGTAGACTTTCTCTATGGTACCATACTTGACCTTGCAATCGTTGATCTTTTTGCTCAGATAGTAGATTGCCCTTTCTCTACGCCATGACTCATCATGTTGCCCTAGAACTGCTCCCATGGAATGCTACGTAGTTGAGAGATATAACGGTAGAGGCCGTCCTGACGTTGGGGGAACTAAGATCGGAGGTTTTGCCAAAATTTGCTTGATCTTGTCAAACACGACTTGGCATTCATTGTTCCACTAAGTTTGTGCATTTTTCCTAAGGAGCTTGAAGATCAAGTCACAGATTGGGGTGAGCTGCGTTATGAATCTACTGATATACTGTAATTGCCCAAATAATCCTCGGACCTCCTTTTCATTAGTAGAGGGTGGCATGCCGATAATGGCTCTAGCTTTGTGTGGATCCACCTCTACTCCTCTCTGACTGATGATGTAACCAAGGTTCTTTCCTGATGATACCCCAAATGTACATTTGTTAGGGTTGAGACAAAGCTTATACTTCCTCAGACGATCAAAAAACTTTCTTAGGTAGGAGAGATGATCCTTGGGCTCTTTGGACTTAGCGATCATGTCATCCACATACACCTCGATTTCATGATGCATGAGGTCATGGAATAACACTGTCATGGCTCTCTAATACGTTGCGCCTATGTTCTTGAGTCCAAATGGCATTGCCCTATAGTAGAAGTCTCCCCAAGGGGTGATGAAAGAATTCTTTTCCATATCCTCTTCTGCCATTTTGATTTGGTTGTATCTTGAGAATCCGTCCATGAATGACAACATTTTATGCCCTATTGTGTTGTTGACCAAGACATCAATGTGAGGAAGTGGGAAGTCACCCTTGGGGCTTGCCTTATTGACGTCTCGATAGTCTATGCATATACGAACCTTTCCATCTTTCTTTAGTACTGGGACAACATTGGCCAACCAGTCTAGGTATTGAACGACCTTAAGGAAGTTCATTGTATGTTGCTTCATGATTTCATCTTTAAGTTTCAAGAGCCATTGAGGTCACCATCTTCTGAGTTTTAGCTTCACTAGCTTGACATCAAGCTTTAATGGTAGCATGTGCACCACCACTTCGACATCTAGGCCTACCATATCGGTGTAACTCCAGACAAAGACGTCGGCGTACTCCTCTAGAAATGCTATGAATTTTTTTCTGGTTTGTGGTGAAAGTTGGGTGCTAATGCGTACCTCCTTGATGTCGTCGACTGTGCCAATGTTGACTACCTCAATTTCCTCCTCCACATGTAGATTCGGGCCTTCTGGATCATTATCATAAAACTAGGGCTCTAGCGCAACATCGCATTCTTCGCTATTCAGATCATCCTTGCTATAAGCTGTGGTAGGATTTCTTTTGGGAAGGTTGGCTCTACAATCTGAGTGGTGCTGGTGTCTTCTGCCTCCTGTTCTTGATGACATCTTGTGGTGGTCACACTAACTCTAGTGTTTCTATATTTGTAATGTGCGATCATCGTCTTTGTGGGAGTTGTCGGCATAGTGGAACGCTCCTCTATCTCTACAATCTCTTTTGGATTTTTTGATTTTTTTCAAATGTTTTGGGTTTTATTGCTTCCCTAATTTTTTTGGGTTTTCTATTTTATTCAATTTTTTTTGGATTTTCTTTACTATGTACAAAGGGTCATATTGAGTGGAAGCTGTCCTGCTGCTGAATGATTTGAGTGATGCCACCTATGCTCTCTCCTAATCCTAGCTCAAGATCTTTTCTTTTTGACCCTCACCTTGCTTGAGATGAGGTTTTGGCTACCAATACCACTTAGACCCGCCTCCCGGCTGTAGAGTGATTAACTCAATTGGTCTAGTGGATGCTTTCTTTGATTCTACCAAGACCATGATGGTGTGTTGGTCTTGCTGCTGGCTGGGGATGGCTGACTCTATTTCTACTATAACTGCCTTGCCTTTCCTGTCTCAGTCCTGCTTTGCAGCATCCTCTACTAGGGTGGCTAGCAGCTCTTAGAACAACACCTCTAGGTCAATGACAAAATTGTCTATCTGTGCCTCCACAACATCTGCTTCATCACTATCCGAGGGTAGATCAACGTAGTATGGACAAAACTACTACGATCCTTGTTCTATTGTTGATTCTGAGATAAGCCCTAACATGGTGGAAAACTGATGAACTAGCGGGACTATCCCTGACGATGGGGCTAGCAGTGCCTCTATCGTGGACTCTACTACGAGCACTGCTAAATGTGGCATTTCTTGCTTTGCCTATGCTGGCATGAGGTATCTATGGATCTCTTCAACTGAACATTGTGGAACTTCATCCATAGACTGTTCTTCTTTTAAGTAGTAGTTTTGATGTAGACCCATTCATGTGACTGTTGGGGTGTGTCCTGATGTGTCGATGTCGCCACAGCTTGACTTTGGTTTAGATCTAGGCAGCATGTGCTGACAAGTTTGTCAAACATCGAGGGATGACAAGCTATAGGCATCTTCGCGAGTGCGATTCCAGGGGGTGTCCGTTATAACCGAGTCCCTCACGCTCCCTCTGTTCCTCCACTAAGATGGGCTTGACGATTCCCTGGTGTTATTGCCCGACGGGTGTTCCTTTTTGGTATCCGCATTTCCGACACAAGTTCTCAACCATCAACAAGGGATTGTTGCGAACGGTCAAATGGTTGACATGTTCGAGGGCAGGGATAAAGTTGATTTGTTCGAACCTATTGACTCTAAACATGACATCAGTGGACTTGAGGTCAAAGTGGACAATATGGGATCAACAAAATACATGGTATCAACCTTTTCCTTCTCAAGGTCTTCCTCCATGACAACGACAATGTCATTGTCTCATCGAAATTTGACCAAGTGATGGAGATTCGAAGGGATCACTTAATACTTGTGTAGCCAAGGGTGCCCAAATAGAAGGTTGAAAGATGGCTCTAGATCCACAATATAAAACTCCACATCAAATACAACTAGCCCGATGGTGAGAGAAATAACCAAAATCACCAAGGCGTCATGATGCATGTTATCGAAAGCAGTCATCCGCTTGGTGGCTGGTGTGATGTCCTCAGCTTTGAATCTGATTTTCTGTGTTGTACGTAGGGGACAGACATTTAATCCTGCTCCGTTAACTACCAGCGTCAAAGGGATGCTGAAGCTTTGATATTGCATTATGACGAATAGTGGTTGATTATGGTTAACGCCTGCCGAAGGTAGCTCTTTGCCGGAGAATGAAATAACCTTCAGGACCACGATCATGCCAACCATACTTTTGAGGGTAGTCAGTTCTATTGTGGGGGTTACATGGGTTGTTTGGAAAACCCTTAGGAAGGCCTCTCGGTGTTCTACTAATGTATGGATGAGGTCCTAAATGGAGATGTAGGCCTTCACCTTCTTTAACTGGCAGTGATGTTTGTAGAGGGTTGGTCCTTCTTGGTGTTGTTGGCAAAGACTTCTTATATGGTAGGTTGAGGTGGCTGGCTCACAGGCTATGAGTGGGGAGGTTCTGGGCAGCTCGGTTTGGTAGTTGGTGCTGCTGGCTTGTACACTCTCCCTGACCACGTGACCTCAGCACATATTTCTTTGGCGTAGTCATAGAGAACGCGATGGGTATCTCTGGTCAATTTAATGACCAAAGGAGCACGAGCTTCTAGCTCCAGTACAGCCGGTGGCAGGTTTACTAGGAAAGGAGCTGGCTAGGCTCTAAGCTGGGTGAACTAAGTGGGCTTTTGTCTGGCAAGTAAGCAATTTGCTGTGGGAGCCCTCGATTGTATGGTGACGGACGCGGTGGCATGCTCTGGCCTTGCAATCAATTGTATCATATAGATTGTGTACACGGAACCAAATAAATTGACTGACGATGATGCACAAGAGGAGACTCATAGATCTAGAAAATAAGAGAAGAAGGGTCTATCTTGAACAAGGCAGAACCTGAGGGAAAGACAGCATGAATGCCTGAAGTTCTGACATTGTTATTAGGCAACGGTTGACTCACGATGCTAGGCTGTGAAGATTGTGCCTATGCTAGTGCTAGTGCGGATGCTGTACCTGCCTCTTGTGTATTGCTAATGATGATGACCTTATTGTTAATCAAATCCTAAATCACATGACGCAACGTGAAACAACTGTTAGTCGAGTGCCCCACGACTCAGTGAAAGTTGCAGTATTGATTCGCTTTGTACCACAGTGGAAGAGGTTTTGGCGGTGGACAAATCTCCGACAGCATCAGGAGTGGCATGACCTTCGGTAAGATGGCACTCAATGGCTCAACCAGAGGAGTGAAGTTGCGCCTTGGAGTGTGAGGCCATCTCTGCCCTTGCCTGACCGACGGGGCTGGATACATTGACTGGGCAGTGGTAGTGATTTGTGGTGTATGTTGTGTACTAGTTGCAAATCTATACACTACTTGATTAGCGTTGGGCCGCCTAGACGCATTGCCTAGTGTAGTTGGAGATCTAATGTATGCCATGATAGCCTAGATTGGTCATTCTTCTAAAACTGATGAGGTTTGGCACCGTAATTGTTGCTATTGTTGTTACTGGGAGTGGTGGTAGTAGCTCGATTGGCGAATGTTGTGAGAGCAGGGAAATTGTCGCTTCACATGGAGCTTTCCATACGCATGCCTACTCGAATCAATTATGCAAAGCTAGTGACTGGCTGCATCCCTCAGATAATGAGTTTGATAGACTCCTTGTCGGAGGGCCTATCTGTGACTGGAGAAGCGAGAGTGCGCCAACACCCGACGTACTCCCTCAACGACTTGTTAGGTCTTTGCTTGATGGCTATCAAATCCTTGCACTTGGGGACCAAATCTATATTGGAAGAGTGTTGTTCCATGAATGCCTTACTAAGGTCGTCCCACCTGGTGTCTTTCGATATTCGGTTTTTTCCTATCCACGGTTCGTTCCATTGGAATGAATCCTGGTGTCTTTTGATATTCTGTTTTTCCTATCCATGGTTCGTTCTGAGGAATGAATCCTGGTGTCTTTTGATATTCTGGTTTTCCTATCCACGGTTCGTTCCAAGGAATGAATCCTGGTGTCTTGTGATTTTCAGAATTTCCTATCCACGGTTTGTTCCGAGGATCGAATACTGGTTTCTTTTGTTTTTCAAATTTTCCTATCCTCGGTTCATTCCGAGGAACGAATACTGGTGTCTTTTGATATTCTGATTTTCCTATCCACGGTTCGTTCCGAGGAACGAATCCTGGTGTCTTTCGATATTTTGATTTTCCTATCCATGGTTCGTTCTGAGACGAATCCTGGTGTCTATTGATATTCTGATTTTCCTATCCACGGTTTGTTCCGAGGAACGAATCCTGGTTTCTTTTGATTTTCATATTTACCTATCCAAGGTTCGTTTCGAGGAACGAATCCTGGTGTCTTTTGATAATCTTATTTTCTATCCACGGTTCATTCCGAGGAACGAATCCTGGTGTCTTTTGATATTCCGATTTTCCTATCAACAGTTCGTTCCGAGGATTGAATCCTAGTGCCTTTCGATATTCAGTTTTTCCCTATCCACGGTTCGTACCAATGGAACGAATCCTGGTGTCTTTTGATATTCTATTTATCCAATCTACGGTTCGTTCCGAGGAATGAATCCAGGTGTCTTTTTATATTCTGATTTTCCAATCCACGATTCGTTCCGTGGATCGAATCCTGGTGTCTTTTGATTTTCAGATTTTCCTATCCACGGTTCGTTCCGAGGAACGAATACTGGTGTCTTTTGATATTCAGATTTTCCTATCCACGGTTCGTTCCGATGAACGAATCATGGTGTCTTTTGATATTCTGATTTTCCTATCCACGGTACATTTCGAGGAACGAATCCTGGTGTCTTTTGCTATTCTGATTTTCCTAGCCACGGTTCGTTCCGTGGAACGAATCCTGGTGTCTTTTGATATTCTGATATTCCAATCCACGGTTCGTTCTGAGGAACGAATCCAGGTGTATTTTGATATTCTGATTTTCCTATCCACAGTTCGTTCCGAGGAATGAATCCGGGTGTCTTTTGATATTCTGATATTCCAATCCACGGTTCGTTCCGAGGAACGAAAACTGGTGTCTTTTGATAATCTGATTTTCCTATCCACGGGTTGTTCCGAGGAACGAATCCTGGTGTCTTCTGATATTCTGATTTTCCTATCTACAGTACATTCCGAGAAACAAATCCTGGTTTCTTTTGATATTCTGATTTTCCAATTCACGGTTCGTTCCGTGGAACGAATCCTGGTGTCTTATGATATTCTGATTTTGCTAACCACGGTTCATTCCATGGAATGAATCCGGGTGTCTTTTGATATTCTGATATTCCAATCCACGGTTCGTTCCGAGGAACGAATCCAGGTGACTTTTGATATTCAGATTTTCCAATCCACGGTTCGTTACGAGGAACGAATCCTGGTGTCTTTTGATAATCTGATTTTCCTATCCACGGTTCGTTCCGAGGAATGAATCCTGGTGTCTTTTGATATTCTAATTTTCCTATCCACGGTTCGATCCGTGGAACGAATCCTGGTGTCTTTCGATATTTTGATTTTCCTATCCATGGTTCGTTCCGAGGAACGATTCCTAGTGTCTATTGATATTCTGATTTTCCAATCCACGGTTTGTTCCGAGGAACGAATCCTAGTGTCTTTTGATTTTCATGTTTTCCTATCCAAGGTTCGTTCCGAGGAACGAATCCTGGTGTCTTTTGATAATCTCATTTTCCTATGCACGGTTCGTTCCGAGGAACGAATCCTGGTTTCTTTTGATATGTTGATTTTCCTATCCACGGTTCGTTCCAATGGAACGAATACTGGTGTCTTTTGATATTCTATTTTTCCAATCCACGGTTCGTTCCGAGGATCGAATCCTGGTGTATTTTGATTTTCAGATTTTCCTATCCACGGTTCGTTCCGAGGATCGAATCCTGGTGTATTATGATTTTCAGATTTTCGAATCCACGGTACATTCCAAGGAACGAATCCTGGTGTCGTTTGATATTCAGATTTTCCTATCCACGGTTCGTTCCGTGGAACGAATCCTGGAGTCTTTTGATATTCTGATTTTCCTATCAACAGTTCGTTTCGGGGAATAAATCTGGGTGTCTTTTGATATTCTGATATTCCAATCCATGGTTCGTTTCATGGAACGAATCCAGGTGTCTTTTGATATTCTGATATTCCTACCGACGGTTCGTTCCAAGGAACGAATCCTGGTGTCTTTTGATAATCTGATTTTCGTATCCACGGTTCGTTCAGAAGAACGAATCCTGGTGTCTTTTGATATTCTGATTTTCCTGTCCACGGTACATTCAGAGGAACGAATCCTGGTGACTTCTGATATTCTGATTATCCTATCCAAGGTTCGTTCCGTGGAACGAATCCTGGTGTCTATTGATATTCTGATATTCTAATCCATGGTTCGTTCCGAGGAACGAATCTAGGTGTCTTTTAATATTCTTATTTTCCTATCCACGGTTCGTTCCGAGGAACAAATCCTGGTGTCTTTTGATATTCTGATTTTCCTATCTACGGTTTGTTCCGAGGAATCAATCCTGGTGTCTTTTGATATTCTATTTTTCCTATCCACGGTACGTTCCGAGGAATGAATCCTGGTGTCTTTTGATATTTTGATTTTCCTTTCCACGGTTCGTTCCGTGGATCGGATCCTGGTGTCTTTTGATATTCTGATTTTTCAATCCACAGTTCGTTCTGAGGAATGGATCCGAGTGTCTTTTGATATTTTGATATTCCAATCCACGCTTCGTTCTGAGGAACGAATCCATGTGTCTTTCGAAATTCTGATTTTCCAATCCACGGTTTGTTCCGAGGAACGATTCCTAGTGTCTTTTGATATTCTGATTTTCCTCTCCATGGATCATTCCGAGGAACAATTCCTGGTGTCTTTTGATATTCTGATTTTCCTATCCACGGTTCGTTCCGAGGAATGAATCTTGGTGTCTTTTCATATTCTGATTTTCCTATCCACGGTTCGTTCCAGTGGAACGAATACTGGTCTGTTTTGAAATTCTATTTTTCCTACCCACGGTTCGTTCTGAGGAATGAATCCTGGTGTCTATTGATATTCAAATTTTCCTATCCTAAGTTAGTTCCGAGGAATGAATCCCGATGTCTTTTGTTATTCTGATTTTCCTATCCACGGTTCTTTCCAAGGAACGAATCCTGGTGCTTTTTGATATTCTGTTTTTCCTTTCCACGGTTCGCTCCGAGGAACGAATCCTGGTGTATTTCAATATTCGGTTTTTACCTATCCACGGTTCGTTCCATTGGAACGAATCGTGGTGTCTTTTGATATTCTGTTTTACCTACCCATGGTTCGTTCCGAGGAATGAAGCCTAGTGTCTTTTGATTTTCAGATTTTCCTATCCACGGTTCGTTCCGAGGATCGAATCCTGGTGTCTTTTGATTTTCAAATTTTCCTATCCACGGTTTGTTCTGAGGAACGAAAACTGGTGTCTTTTGATATTCTGATTTTCCTATCCACGGTTCGTTCCGAGGAACGAATCCTGGTGTCTTTCGATATTTTGATTTTCCTATCCTTGGTGCGTTATGAGGAACGAATCCTGGTGTCCATTGATATTCTGATTTTCCTACCCACGGTTTGTTCCGAGGAACGAATCCTGGTTTCTTTTGATTTTCAGATTTTCCTATCCAAGGTTCGTTCCGAGGAACGAATCCTGATGTCTTTTGATAATCTTATTTCCCTATCCACGGTTCATTCCGAGGAACGAATCCTGATGTCTTTTGATAAT
The DNA here is from genome assembly GCA_024699735.1 of Posidonia australis. NCBI lineage: Eukaryota > Viridiplantae > Streptophyta > Magnoliopsida > Alismatales > Posidoniaceae > Posidonia > Posidonia australis. The sequence goes on from JAMKQA010003584.1 coordinate 26,426, forward strand.
CTTATTTCCCTATCCACGGTTCATTCCGAGGAACGAATCCAGGTGTCTTTTGATATTCTGATTTTCCTATCAACAGTTCGTTCCGAGGAATGAATCCTAGTGTCTTTCGATATTCTGTTTTTCCCTATCCACGGTTCGTTCCAATGGAACGAATCCTAGTGTCTTTTGATTTTCAGATTTTCCAATCCGAGGTTCGTTCTGAGGAACGAATCCTGGTGTCTTCTGATATTCTGATTTTCCTATCCACAGTTTGTTCCGAGGAACAAATCCTGGTGTCTTATGATTTTTTGATTTTCCTTTCCACGGTTCGTTCCGAGGAACGAATCCTGGTGTCTTTTAATAATCTGATTTTCCTATCCACGGTTCGTTCCGAGGAACGAATCCTGATGTCTTTCGATATTCTGATTTTCCTATCAACGGTTCGTTCCGAGGAATGAATCCTGTTGTCGTTCGATATTCAGTTTTTTCCAATCCTCGGTTCGTTCCAATGGAACGATTCCTGGTGTCTTTTGATATTCAATTTTTCCTATCCACGGTTCGTTCCGAGGAAGGAATCCTGGTGCCGTTTGATATTCTGATTTTCCTATCCACGGTTCGTTCCGAGGAATGAATCCTGGTGACTTTTGATTTTCAGATTTTCCTATCCATGGTTCGATCCGAGGAACGAAGGCTGTTGTCTTTTGATATTCTGAGTTCCTATTTACGGTTCGTTCTGAGGAACGAATCCTGGTGTCTTTCGATATTCACTTTTTTCCAATCCACGGTTCGTTCCAGTGGAATGAATCCTGGTGTCTTTTGATATTCAGTTTTTCCAATCCTTGGTTCGTTCCGAGGAATGAATCCAGGTGTCTTTTGATATTCTGATATTCCTATCCACGGTTCGTTCCGAGGAACGAATCCTGCTGCCTTTTGATTTTCAGATTTTCCTATCCTGGGCTTCGTTCCAAGGGTACGAAACCTGGTGTCTATTGATGTTATGTTTTTCCTATCCACAGTTCGTTCCAAGGAAAGAATCCGGGTGTGTTTTGATATTCTGATTTTCCTATCCTGGCTTCATTCCGAGGAACGAATCCTAGTGCCGTTTGATATTCTGTTTTTGCTATACACAGTTCGTTACGAGGAACGAATCCAGGTGTCTTTTGATATTCAGATTTTCCTATCCACGGTTCGTTCCGAGGAACGATTCCTGGTGTCTTTTGATATTCTGATTTTCCTATCCACGGTTCGTTCCGAGGAACGAATCTAGGTGTCTTTTGGTATTCTGATTTTCATATCCACTGTTCGTTCCAGTGGAACGAATCCTGGTGTCTTTTGAAATTCTGTTTTTCGTACCCATGGTTCGTTTTGAGGAACGAATCCAAGTGTCTTTTGATATTCAAATTTTCCTATCCACGGTTCGTTCCGAGGAATGAATTCCGATGTCTTTTGATATTCTGATTTTCCAATCCACGGTTCATTCCTAGGAACGAATCCTGGTGTATTTTGATATTCTGTTTCTCCTATCCACGGTTCGTTACGAGGAACGAATCCTGGTGTCTTTCGATATTCGGTTTTTTCCCATCCACGGTTCGTTCCATTGGAACGAATCCTGGTATCTTTCGATATTCGGTATTTTCCCATCCACGGTTCGTTCCATTGGAACGAATCCTGGTGTCTTTTGATATTCTGTTTTTCCTATCCACGGTTCGATCCGAGGAATGAATCCTGGTGTCTTTAGATATTTTGATTTTCCTTTCCCCGGTTCGTTCCGAGGAACGAATCCTGGTGTCTTATGATATTCTGATTTTCCTCTCCACGGTTCGTTCCGTGGAATGAATCCGGGTGTCTTTTGATATTCTGATATTCCAATCCACAGTTCGTTCCGAGGAATGAATCCAGGTTACTTTTGATATTCAAATTTTCCTATCCACTGTTCGTTCCGAGGAACGAATCCTGGAGACTTTAGATAATCTGATTTTCCTATCCACGGTTCGTTCCGAGGAACGAATCCTGGTGTCTTTTGATATTTTGATTTTCCTATCCACGGTTCGATCCAAGGAACGAATCCTGGTGTCTTCCGATATTTTGATTTTCCTATCCATTATTCGTTCCGAGGAACGAATCCTAGTGTGTATTGATATTCAGATTTTCCCATCCACGGTTTGTTCCGAGGAATGAATCCTGGTGTCTTTTGATTTTCAGATTTTCCTATCCAAGGTTCATTCCGAGGAACGAATCCTAGTGTCTTTTGATAATCTCATTTTCCTATGCACGGTTCGTTCCAAGGAACGAATACTGGTTTCTTTTGATATTTTGATTTTCCAATCCACGGTTCGTTCCAATGGAACGAATCCTGGTGTCTTTTGATATTCGATTTTTCCAATCCACGGTTCGTTCCGTGGAATGAATCCTGGTGTCTTTTGATTTTCAGATTTTCCTATCCCCGGTTCGTTCCGAGGAACGAATCCTGGTGTCTTTTGATATTCTGATTTTCCTATCCACGGTTCGTTCCGAGGAACGAAACCAGGTGTCTTTCGATTTTTTGATTTTCCTATCCATGGTTCGTTCCGAGGAACGAATCCTAGTGTCTATTGATATTTTGATTTTCTTATCCACGGTTTGTTCCGAGGAACGAATCCTGGAGTCTTTTGATTTTCGGTTTTTTCCCATCCACGGTTCGTTCCATTGGAACGAATCCTGGTGTCTTTTGATATTCTGTTTTTCCTATCCACGGTTCGATCCGAGGAATGAATCCTGGTGTCTTTAGATATTTTGATTTTCCTATCTACGGTTCGTACCGTGGAATGAATCCTTGTGTCATTTGATTTTCAGATTTTCCTATCCCCGGTTCGTTCCGAGGAACGAATCCTGGTGTCTTTTGATACTCTGATTTTCCTATCCACGGTTCGTTCCGAGGAATGAAACCAGGTGTCTTTCGATTTTTTGATTTTCCTATCCATGGTTCGTTCCGAGGAACGAATCCTAGTGTCTATTGATATTTTGATTTTCCTATCCACGGTTCGTTCCGAGGAATGAATCGCGATGTCTTTTTTTAATTCGATTTTCCTATCCTTCGTTCCAAGGAACGAATCCAGGTGTCTTTCGATATTCGGTTTTTTCCTATCCACGGTTCGTTCCATTGGAACGAATCCTGGTGTCTTTTGATATTCTGTTTTTCCTTCCCATGGTTCATTCCGAGGAATGAATCCTGGTGTCTTTTGATATTCTGATTTTCCTATCTACGGTTCATTCTGAGGAATGAAGCTAGGTGTCTTTTGATTTTCAGATTTTCCTTTCCATGATTCGTTCCGAGGATCAAATCCTAGTGTCTTTTGATTTTCAAATTTTCCTATCAACGGTTCGTTCCGAGGAACGAATACTGGTGTCTTTTGATATTCTGATTTTCCTATCCACGGTTCATTCCGAGGAACGAATCCTGGTGTCTTTCGATATTTTGATTTTACTATCCAAGGTTCGTTTTGAGGAACGAATCCTGGTGTCTATTTATATTCTGATTTTCGTATCCACGGTTTGTTCCGAGGAACGAATCCTGGTTTCTTTTGATTTTCATATTTTCCTATCCAAGGTTCGTTCCGAGGAATGATTCCTGGTGTCTTTTGATAATCTTATTTTCCTATCCTCGGTTCATTCCGAGGAACGATTCCTGGTGTCTTTTGATATTCTGATTTTCCAATCAACAGTTCGTTCCGAGGAATGAATCCTTGTGTCTTTCGATATTTTGTTTTTCCCTATCCACGGTTCGTTCCAATGGAACGAATCCTGGTGTCTTTTGATATTCAATTTTTCCAATCCACAGTTCGTTCCAAGGAATGAATCCTCGTATCTTTTGATTTTCTGATTTTCCTATCTACGGCTCGTTTTGAGGATCGAATCCTAGTGTCTTTTGATTTTCAGATTTTCCTATCCACCGTTCGTTCTGAGGAACGAATCCTGGAGTCTTCTGATATTCTGATTTTCCTATCCACGGTTCGTTCCGATGAACGAGTCCTGGTGTGTTTTGATATTCTGATTTTCCTATCCACGGTTCGTTCTGAGGAACGAATCCTGGTGTCTTTCGATATTCTGATTTTCCTATCAACGGTTCGTTCCGAGGAATGAATCCTGTTGCCGTTCGATATTCAGTTTTTTCCAATCCCCGGTTCGTTCCAATGGAACGAATCCTGGTGTCTTTTGATATTCATTTTTTCCTATCCACGGTTCGTTCCGACGAAGGAATCCTGGTGCCTTTTGATATTCTGATTTTCCTATCCACGGTTCGTTCCGAGGAACGAATCCAAGTGTCTTTTGATTATCAGATTTTCCTATCCTTGGTTCGATCCGTGGAACGAATGCTGTTGTCTTTTCATATTCTGAGTTCCTATTTACGGTTCGTTCTGAGGAACGAATCCTGGTCTCTTTCGTTATTCAGTTTTTTCCAATACACGGTTCGTTCCAGTGGAAAGAATCCTGGTGTCTTTTGATATTCAGTTTTTCCTATCCTTGGTTCGTTTCGAGGAATGAATCCTGGTGTCTTTTGATATTCTGATTTTCCTATCCACGGTTCGTTCGGAGGAACGAATCCGGGTGCCTTTTGATTTTCAGATTTTCCTATCCTGGGCTTCGTTCCAAGGGAACGAAACCTGGTGTCTAGTGATATTATGTTTTTCCTATCCACGGTTCGTTCCAATGAAAGAATCCGGGTGTCTTTTGATATTCATATTTTCCTATCCAGGGATCATTCCAATGAACGAATCCTCATGTCGTTCGATATTCTGTTTTTACTATCCACAGTTCGTTCCGAGGAACGAATCCAGCTGTCTTTTGATATTCAGATTCTCCTATCCACGGTTCGTTCCGAGGAACGATACCTAGTGTCTTTTGATATTCTGATTTTCCTATCCACGGTTCGTTCCGAGGAAAGAATCCAGGTGTCTTTTGGTATTCAAATTTTCCTATCCACGGTTCGTTCCGAGGAATGAATCCCAATGTCTTTCATTATTCTGATTTTCCAGTCCACGGTTCATTCCGAGGAACGAATCTTGGTGTTTTTTGATATTCTGTTTCTCCTATCCACGGTTCGTTCCGAGGAACAAATCCTGGTGTCTTTCGATAATCGGTTTTTTCCTATCCACGGTTCGTTCCATTGGAACGAATCCTGGTGTCATTTGATATTCTGTTTTTCCTATCCACGGTTCGATCCGAGGAATGAATCCTGGTGTCTTTTGATATTTTGATTTTCCTATCCACGGTTCGTTGCGAGGAATGAATCTTGGTGTCTTTTGATTTTCAGATTTTCCTATCCATGGTTCGTTCCGAGGAACGAATCATGGTGTCGTTTGATTTTCAAATTTTCCTATCCACAGTTCGTTCCGAGGAACGAATACTGGTGTCTTTTGATAATCTGATTTTCCTATCCCCGGTTCGTTCCGAGGAACGAAACCTGGTGTCTTTCGATTTTTTTATTTTCCAATCCATGGTTCGTTCCGAGGAAAGAATCCTAGTGTCTATTGATATTCTAATTTTCCTATCCACGGTTTGTTCCGAGGAACGAATCCTACTGTCTTTTGATTTTCAGATTTTCCAATCCAAGGTTCGTTCCGAGGAACGAATCCTGGTGTATTTTCATAATCAAATTTTCCTATCCACGGTTCGTTCCGAGGAACGAATCCTGGTGTCTTTTGATATTCTGATTTTCCTATCAACGGTTCCATCCGAGGAATGAATCCTGGTGTCTTTCGATATTCTGTTTTTCCCTATCCACGGTACATTCCTTGGAACGAATCCAGGTGTCTTTTGATATTCTGATTTTCCAATCCACGGTTCGTTCTGTGGAACGAATCCTAGTGTCTTTTGATATTCAGATTTTTCTTTCCACGGTTCGTTCCGAGGAACGAATCCTGGTGTCTATTGATAATCTGATTTTCCTATCCACGGTTCGTTCCGAGGAACGAATCATGGTATCTTTTGATATTCTGATTTTCCTATCTACGGTTCGTTCCGAGGAATGAATCCAGGTGTCTTTCGATATTCAGTATTTTCCTATCCACGGTTCGTTCCAATGGAACGAATCCTGGTGTCTTTTGATATTCTATTTTTCCTATCCACGGTACGTTCCGAGGAACGAATCCTAGTGTCTTTCGATATTCTAATTTTCCTATCAACGGTTCGTTCTGTTGAACGGATCCTGCTGTCTTTTGATAATCTGATTTTGCTATCCACGGTTCGATCCGTGGAATGAATCCGGGTGTCTTTTGATATTCTGATTTTCCAATCCACGGTTCGTTCCGAGGAACGAATCCAGGTGACTTTTGAAATTTTGATTTTCCTATCCACGGTTCTATCCGAGGAACGAATCTAGGTATCTTTCGATATTATGATTTTCCTATCTACGGTTCGTTCCGAGGAATGAATCCAGGTGTCTTTCGATATTCAGTTTTTTCCAATCCACGGTTCGTTCCAATGGAACGAATCCTGGTGTCTTTTGATATTCTATTTTTCCTATCCACGGTACGTTCCGAGGAACGAATCCTGGTGTCTTTTGATATTCTGATTTTCCTATCAACGGTTCGTTCCGTGGAACGCATCCTGGTGTCTTTTGATAATCTGATTTTCCTATCCACGGTTCGTTCCGAGGAATGAATCCGGGTGTCTTTTGATATTCTGATATTCCAATCCACGGTTCATTCCACGGAACGTATCCAGGTGTCTTTTGATATTCTGATTTTCCTATCCACGATTCGTTCCAGTGGATTGAATACTGTCGTCTTTTGAAATTCTGTTTTTCCT
>JAMKQA010003585.1:0-34823 GCA_024699735.1 Posidonia australis
AATATTTCTGCAAATGGCCTTTCTTCTCTGTTTCTTTACACAAGAAACCATGATTCATGCACATGTATGCTAGGAAATAAGCAGCAAATATGTTCTTTATGTATTCATCATTTGCATATGGTTGTCAAGTTCACTCACTCATTTCTCATCCTTTAGAATCCCATGCAAGTATTTCAACCCATAACCCATGATTTGTCATAATTTAAAACTAATGATAAAAGACTTTCATTTGTTTGTATCTCATCATGTTTCTATCACTTATTATCTGTATAACTAATCTGGGTTAAAGAAAAGCCATCTATCTCTGAAATCTGGACCAGATTTTGAATCAGACTGTAGTCTGATTCAGGCTTTCTGAGGAGCACCATTCTGGCACACCACAGTGGCACACCACAGTGGCGCACCTTACCAGAGCACCACTCTGGTGCATCAGTCTGGTCAGAGAGCAAATCACCCTATTCGCATCATCATCTGCATGGTTTCCTAGATGCTTTTGACTCTGGTTTTCCTGGTGTTGACTCTTTGATATTACATGTCTTTACACGCATGTTTTCAACTTACGATGACACTGTTTTTAAGACCTTTTGCACCTTGCATACTCAGTCTATTGCTGAAATCTGGTAGGCTGATTGCCCCATGAACTCCTATATGGAGGTTCTTATGCATTGGCCCATGACCCAGATCTAGGTAGCATGGTTGAATCTTATTGTTCTTACTTAACATAGGGAGGGTGTGATCTGGTGTGAGGCGTACAACCCTTGAACACAAGACCCATGTTATGTTTTCATATTTAGATTTTAATAGATGTTTATGATGCATTTCTTGATGAGTTTACAAGATTACAAGGTTGCATTGCATTCTGGTTTCCATCATATTGCCTGATATGACACTGCATGGCATTCTGATTTTCTCTGGCACACTTTCTTGGCATCAGTAGAGCACATAGGTGGCGCACCAGACTGGAGCACCAGTCCGACGCACCACTCAGGCGCACCAGCCTGTTTTTTGTTGCACGTAGCTGCATTTGGCATGGTATTTAACATGCTTCCCGTTTTGATTTGCTTTTGGTTTTCTCTGGTTGTCTTCCTGGATATATCAGGAATACTCCACTCTGTTTTCAATCTCTTTTATGCATGGTAGATCATGTTTTGCATATAGTAAAGCGAGGATGAAAATCACTCGAACTTGTTAGATCTTTGATCTTATTTATGCAATATCCTTGCATCAATGCTTGACCCGCGATACGAGTGATCCTTCTGAGCATTAGGACACATCCCACATTTCATGTACTCTTATTTAGCATAAGACACCACTCACTTAGCATGGCATTGCATATCGCCCTCAGGCGTAAAAAAGAGGCTGAAAAGCCGACATTTCATATAAGTAAACAAGAAACCCATTAAAAGATCGAATTTCGGGCGCACGAGGGTGCCTAATACCTTCCTCATGCGTAACAGGGATCCTTGCCCATTTCTCGTTTATGAAGACCTTTTCCATTAGCTTTATTGCATGATCTGAATGTTTTAAGTGGTTTTCTCGTCTTTCGTTTTTAAATAGACTAGGTAGCGACTTTTGCATTTTTTATCATTATTTTTATTGATTTGCCGTGACTTTGCCGATCCTTGTGCATTTGGCCTTTCGCGCCAATCTCAAGGCTGTCGCCGGCATGGTTACACTTGTAAACCAGTATTCGAGTTTATGCTGGATTGGTTGGACAAGCGGAGTATGACATGCATGCATGGTCGTTGAGATCCAATGTAGTCTTTCAGAGGTCGTGAATATGGCAACCTTGTTTTGAGTTGTAAATTGTAACCCAACCCTGTGTCCCTATTGTAGTTTCATGTTATAGTACTACGAAAAGTCTAAAGCCAATATAAATATACCTCAAGATAATAAGGTGAGAGGAAAACCTCAAGATATTACCAATTTGTGGTTTAAATATTTAATATGTTTTTTGACGATTCATTTACGTTATCTTCGGCGACAATGAAGCCACAATTAAACCAATATATCAACTACACTCTTTTTCTCCACAGACACATCCAAGAAAGGCAGCAATCAAATTTTACAATTGCAGACATGCAAGATTTGGTTACAATTCTACATCGCAAAGATATTTTGATCATGTAATCATCTATCTATCGATCCATCTATCTACTATATACTATTTCTTTAGATCAGAGAAAGAGAAGATATCGACTAAAAGTTATAAGGGAGAAAAATTCCTCGTTTCTCTTTTCTCATTTTTTTGAATTTATTCTATTCTTTAATTTCAATATATGGTCATGTAGGGTCTACTTATTCCAACACGCATTTTAATTTCAATCTCAATATTTAAGTCCATTCATTCTATTTATGTAGACTTCCTCTTTAATTTTAATCTCATTATGCGAGTCCTATCTATTTTATTTATAATTATATATTCCTTTTGTTGATTTTAATGAGTAACTATCTTTGTGGTTTCTTATTCATGTAGATTTCTTAAATTTATTTATAGTTTCCTTTTTTGGATTCAAGAAATCAATTATCTGCTACATACTATTTGTTTAGGAGATATAAGGAGAATATATAAGTTACAAATAATGAGGGAGTAGAATCCTTTTTTTCCTTTGTTCTCCCTTTTTTGAATTTATTGTATTTTTTTAATTTAACTAAATGCTTTTCTCGTATCATATGAATTTGTTAATATCATGTATTTTCACGTTTTTGTATTTTCCTTTCTCTTTTTTTTCTTCTTACGCATCATGCAAGGTTTTTACTTATACTGTACTAATATACTAAGTGAAAACCCTAATTCTCAAGAAACTACAAGAGAAGAGTTAACCCCTGCTTAATCTGGCAGTCATATTTTTTTGAGATTATTTTACATTTTTATTACCTCTATTTAAGTAACATTTGGAGCCCACATATCCTTCTTTTACTCTCAACATAGTCTGTCTATTTAAGTATTACTATTTGATTTTTTGAATTTCAAATGTTCCTACTTTTTCTCACAATTATTTCAAATTTAGTTTCTTTCAGATTGAGTTGAATATTTCTTTGTCTGACTGCCATTGTATATTTATTACATATTTATTACCTTAGCTAATTAGCGTGTATTTAGTTTATAGTTGGGTTTATTAAGAATATGGATTAAATTTACATCAGTTAAATTTCTTTAACTAATTTGAGTTGATTGGTTGGATTATGTTTATCTAAGTAGTGTTTGGTACACTAGAATGAAGACTAGAATAGGCTGGAATAGAATGAGAGAATTCCATTCCAATGTTTGGTAGAAAAATATCTTTGGAATTGACATGGAAATGAAATTCCCTTGGAATAAAATTCTCATTGAACATGTAAATTCCATTCCTTCCCAAAAGATAAAGAATTTGATTCTCAAGTCTATTAAAATCAAAAAAAAGAAAAAGCCCACCCTCCTCTGCCCCCTCCCTCGTTTGCCCCAATCCCGTTCCCTTCCTTCCTCCGAAACCCTCCCTTCCTCCTCCACCCCAGCTCCATCTCTGCACTCACCGTCGCGAAGAATGGCACAAACACCACGTCTGCGTCCTCTCACCTCCCCATCCTCACCAGCATTGACCCCTCTACCCTCTCCTCCTCCCTTGTCTCCAGGTCCCCTAGTATCCAATACTCTACGTTGTACTGCTTTATCAATGAACTTTTCGAGTACCCAAGAAACGACAATGACAAAGAAGAAGAAGAAGATCTCTTGTCGTTGTCGAGGTTGGTGGGGATACAGGAGTTGGGGGTTGGGAGGGACAAGTAGAGGTCGAGGAGGCCATAGTTGAGGGACATGGGGAGGATGGCGACATGAAATTTGAGGCGGGGGGTGGTGGAGGTGGTGGTGGTGGAGGTAGGGTTGGGGTGGAGGGGAGAGGAGATGGAGGAGAGGAGGAAGAGGAAGGTGAAAAGGAAGGGGAGGATGAGGAGGAGTAGGATTGGCAGAGATGGAAGGAATTTGGTGGTGAAGGAGGTGTTCATCATGGTTTTCTGGTCTAAAACGTGGAGGTGCATGCTTCCATTAGGATGGGGGCGTTGTCGGAATTGTGTGCTGCCTTGGAGATGCAAACGGTGGTTACGAAGGAGGAGAAGAAGAAAATTTTTTGATTAAAGGTCTAGGTTCATTCCATTCTATTCCATATCAAACACCAAAATAGAATAAAATTATTCCATTCCATTTTATTCTATTCCATTCCAAATTCCATTCCAAGTTCATTCTATTTCTGTCTACTTTCATTTCAACGTACCAAATGTTACCTTAGTTTTTTTTAGTTTTTTAAAATATGATTATGCATTATATTATCATGCTTATTGATGTGAATTTTAATTAACCTTAATTGCACAACATATTGTGTAATACGTAAGCCAATACGGGTCAATTCCATAGGGAAAAATGAATTCTAGATTTTAATTCTAATTGTAAAATTATGATGAAAGATAAGAATATTGAATGGAAATTTGGTAAAATAAAAGAAAACATGATGATTTTAATATTTAAAATTATATGATGAAGTTTAGGATTTTGAATTCACTATGCAATTAATGTAATGATCAACTAATTCACTCTCTTTTCTTTTTCAAATTCAAAAATCAAACCATCGAATTCTACTTTAACTAGTATAGCCTCTATGGAACACATGATAGACGGTTAAGTACAAGAATATAAGAATAAAAATAGGATTTAATTGGATGGTAACATAATATAACTATGATAACACACACAATTCTTAGTTTACTATTTCCTAAACATAAAGTAAAAAGATATAATCAATACTAGTCTATAAAAGTTTAACAAAATAACTGAAAATCAATGTCATACTAATTTAATATATATGATTGTGGCATGAAGCACAAGAGAGAGGAGAATAAAATTAATTGCACCAACATGCAATTACTATAGTTTCATCTAATCTTAGAAAAGAAATTTAGCATATGATTGAAAAAGGAAAACAAAATTAAAAAGAAGATGGAATCATGATAAAAATAAAACTAATAATATTGATCATTTAAACCTGAAACAAACAACTTCCAACATTCAACTCCTCAGTTAGAGAAACAACTTCAAAGAAGAAGTATACGAAGTAGAAAATGATGAAATACATAGAGAATCACCATATTTACAAACATGAATAGGGGTTACATCTTTCTCAAATTTAAATCTAATTTAAATTACAGATATAGATAATATCTTTAGTATAAAAGATATCCTTGGATTTTAGGAATTCTCTCCATAATAAGGGTAACCAACCACTACTAATTGACCCACATATTTTGGAATTTTTATTTAATTAAGTTTGATTGCTTCTTAAGAATACTGTACACATTTAGATTCCACTTGAATTTAAATTTGATATGTGATGCATAAATTAAATCTTTGATTGAATCCTAATTTGATTAGGATTTCTTCTCTTGTTTACAACATAATTGATCTTTTCACATCTTCTTTCTCCTCTTTTATCTGTATATGCTTGTAATACTTCAAGTTCCTACTTATAAGACTTGTTCAAGTTAGGAAATCTGTTGTTCTTTATGAGTTAGTCTGTTATGACAACTATGGTTGTTTGGCCAATAACTCGTCTTGTCAACTGCTGAGCTATTAGTTTGTTAAGCTTAGATCAACTATATAATTATGCGCATGTAATCGTTTGATGCTTTAGTGAGAAATCATTCAATCTTTGCTTCATTTCTTCTCTACACTACTTCTCCTTATCTCTTCTTTCCTTTTCTTTTTGTTTTTGCTTGTCTACCACTTTCATGGCTTCAATCGCCTTATTGTGTTATTGCATTTGATCAAGACCTGTACCTATAGTGTCCTTTTTGATGTGCGAAGGTGCTGCCACTAGGATTTCTTCTGGCCCCATTCCATCTGCTACTCCCCCCTTTGTTATCAACAACATTACCGATTTGATTTCGATCAAGCTTGACGAAACAAACTACCTGATGTGGTGATCGTTATTCGAACTAGTTCTTCGTGACCAGAATCTCATACATCATATTGATGGATGACTCTCTCCTTCAAGTTGTGATTCATTGGACTATCATCACTAGTATGTCACAAATCAAGCTCTTCTCTCATGGATCAATGCTACTCTTTCTTTATTTGCTCTTCCCTACACTACTAGTGTGAGGTTTGGGATAAGCTAGCCAAGCATTTTGGTCAGATCACCACTGCACATGTTCTTTCACTACGTAAGCAATTGCATACTGTCATGAAAGGTTCCTTGTCTATCAGTGCCTACTTGTAGCGGTTCAAAATTATTACTGATCAACTTGCTACGAGCAACTCTCCTATTTCTAATGATGATCTACAAGTGTGTGTTTTGAATGAATTATCCTCATAGTATCGGCCTTTTTCTTCATCTCTTTGAGCTTGATCTACATCTGTTAACTGAAGAGCTTCACTCTTTGTTAGTTGCATAAGAACTTTGTTTGCTTGATGAGCACTCTTCTGAGACAATCCTGGTCATGGCTACTCAGAATTAATTCAAAAAACAATTCTAGAGCAACAAAGGTTCTCAAAGTTTCAAAACTTTTCAGTTTAAGGTCCTATTTGAAACTACTTCTGAATGACTTTTAGGTAGTTTACTTCTGACAAATCATGGAAAATCACAGAAGCAGTTCTAAACGGGGTCTAGCTCTCCCACATATCACAGAAGTTACAGCTTCTGGATTAGGGAAACTATGTGTAAATTCATTGTTTTTCAGAAGTTGGTTGGCCGAAGCTTCTGGTAGAAGCTGGATAATAAGGTATGTAATTATAATGTTGGCCTTATTATTCTTAATAAATTACTTATAAAGCAAGAAAAGGAGAAGAGGAGGGTTTGCAAAGGGTAAAATGTATTTTAACTTCTAGTAGAATCTAACTTCTACCAATCAACCTTTATATGCCAAACAAGATTTTTGAAGGTAACCTAGAATCTAGTTTCTACAAAAACTCCCAAAAGCCAACTTCTAGAAAAAAAACTCAGAATCTCACTTTTGCATTTAAAAGGTTCCAAACAGGGTCTAAGAGTGGGTTGGTAAAGAATTCTGCCTTCAATTCTCAACAGTCTCCTCTGTTGCCAACTCCTGAAGTTGCTATGTCTTCTAGTGATTCTTACAACTAAGTTTAGTGCCAAATTTGTCAGAAATTTGGTCATTCTATAATTGATTGCTTTCAAAGACTCAATATAAATTACATAGGAAGGCAACTTGCTAAGAAACTTGTTAAAAGTGTGTCATATATTGGCACTAGTGCCTCACGTCATATTACTTCTAAGCTTGGGAATTTGCAAATTTCTTCCCCCTATCAAAGCTTAGATTCTGTTCAAATAGGTGATGATGACTCTCTCTTGATATCTAAAGTTGGTAGTACATCTTGTTCAAAAGGAAACAATGTCTATTCTATAAACAAAGTGTTACACTGTCTGAAAGCATCCTTTAATTTATTATCGGTCAAGCAATTTGCTCGTGATCATTGTTGCACATGCCAATTTGATAATGATGATTTTCTTATCGAGGACAAGATCATAGGGGTGATTCTTCATCAGAGCAAGTTGATGGGGATATGTATCCTATCAATCTTGCTACATCCAAGTTCTCCTTCAGGTCTTCTTAGTCCTTTCCTACAACTCTCATCAGTAATAAAGATTCGACCAATATATGTCATTATAGACTTGGTTATTTGTCTATCAATATTCTTTCTACTGCGACCATGTTCTTCTTCTTTTTCTTCTATAATGACCCGATCCCAAATCGTTACCCTCAAAGTTTCTAACCACTTTTTTTTCATTCGCAACAATTACATGCATCAATTCTAAATATAAATCCAACATTAAACAATATGAATAAAAATACTATTAACTGAATTGAATTAAACTAAGTACTTATTCAAAACCTTTGATGTGTGGTTGACTGACTCCAGCTTCACGTGCACTAGCAACTCCTAATTCTATCCTGCTCCTGAGAGAAACTACAAATAAACACGCATGAGTGACCACTAAAAGGTTACCTAGTACACACCCCACCCACCCACCCACCCACACACACACACAACTCTGATGTCTCTCTTGGACGCCGTAACACCACAATTGGGTAATATATCATTGCCCAATATGCCACAAGTCCTTTAAAACAATGCTTTTAAAACCATGTTCTTTGCTTTCTTTTCAAAAACTATTTGTATGCTTTTCAAAACCTTTGTGCATACTTGATATGGCTACACCTGTCAATCAAGTTCACAACTACACTGAAGTGCCACTCAAACACAAAATCTCAATTTCAATCCACATAAAAGCCATGTTTCATATCATGCCTTTTCAAAACACTATTTTCATTTTCTTTAAATTTCCATGTATCTTTGCAATCACTTTTATGGATTCTAAAAGCAAATGCTTGACTAGATTCCAGCCAAAAACACAACCAACACGTAGTTCAATCATAATCAAACCGTGGCTGGAAACTAGCTCGAGCACAAGTCTCAACAAAGCTAGAACCTAGCTAATACTACAGAACCAAACACTAGTTCTAGCTCAAATCAAGCACACATAGTCTATTAAAACCAGTCACGTCACCCTGGCCATAGGCGACTGACTTAGCCACAAGCAGTCGACGAGGCACCAATCCCAATCCTATTGCACTATCGTAGTGAACCACTCCACGCAAGAGTCCACCCGCCACGGCCTTGTAGGCCTCACAGTCCATGACCCTACAGGTCACACAAACACGCACAGGGTGCTTCCTCACGACGTCCCTTGGTGCTCGAACACCTAGAGACTCATAACTCCAGGCCCAACCAACACCGGGAAAAGAGGGTGGACGGGTCTCTTTTACCCGAGCCCTACAGTACCTCAAAGAGCCACAGTCTTTTCACCCATGCCCGTCGTTAGCAACCATGCCATAGAATTCATACCAATTTCATGGAGGCTCCATACCCTCAATCAGCTACGACCCTACCACCATGCGGATCCGACCAAAAACCACAAAAACCTTTTTCAAAACATGCATTTCCTTTTCAAAATTATTTTCGAAAACATTTCCATTACAAGAATCCATCCACGAAAAATTATTTTCAAAAAATATTTCTCAAGATTATTTTTAAAACATTTTCACATTTCTTTGCTCAAAACATCGTAAAACATTGCACCACAAGCCATATGAAAAATCGCAATGAAACCACAAACTCTACACTTAAACAGTGCCACTAAATACCTATCTTAGTGTACCATGCCAAAACCAATCATAACCTCTAATCCTAGGTCCGTTATTAGTTCTCAAGTTCACATGGATAATCTAAGGAATATCCTATCACTTCTAAGTCATATAATCTTTGATATTAAATTGATAGCTTAACGGAGATTTTATGTTTTCCAAAACATTCCCTTGTCTTACACATTCGTTCAAATTAGACATATGAACATGATTACACCAAGTGTATTACAAGTAAGAACTTCTCCAACAACCAAGGTTGGCCACACTACCAGTCCAGGTGCACCAACCTGGTGCGCCAGACTGGTGCTCTAGCCTGGTGCACCAGTCTAGTGCGCTCCAGGCACATATGCCCAAGTGTAGAAAAGCTGTAGATGTTGCTTATTTTGTAGAAATCACTGCTCTATCTACAAATCATTAAAATTCACATGCAACCTACCAAAATGAAGATTTTCAAGTCTACCTTCATATGAGACAAAAATCACTCAAATCCATTGTGCATATCTTCAGTTATACAAGGTTGAAGCAAGAAGACCCAAAATAACCTAACAGTGAGCATTCCTTGGAAAAATCATCAACATATCCACTAGAATTCCACCAAAAATCACAAATAATATACCAAATCAAATATTTCTATGTGTACCACAATATGAAACAAAAAGTACATAAATCCAACACTTACAACTCAAGATATTCAAGATTAAAGCCCTAAGACTTAGACTGGCATAGCACCTTTTACAAAATAGGACGACCAGGTGGATTAATCAACTTGCCAACATTCTTGCTCTTTCCACACGCTATAAAAAATTCCAAATAATATACCAAAATGAAGATTTCTAAGTTTACTTTCACATGCAACAAGAATCATTCGAATCCAATACACATAACTCAAGATATACAAGCTGGAAGCTTTAAGACTCAGATTGGCTTTTAGAATGGGTTGTTAAACTTTGCACAAGAACTGACATCTCTACAGGCTACGATAATTTACAAATAATCTTCCAAAATAAAGATCCTTGAGTATACTTTCAAATGCAACAAACATCAGGCCAATCCATCACTCATATCTCAAGATATGCAAGATTAAAGCTCAAAGACCTAATCTGGCTTGGCACATTGTTACAGAGTAGAACAACCTAACAGGTTACTGAGCTTACCAACCTTACTTCTCTCTTCATAGGTCATATAAAATGGCAGATAATATACCAAAATGAATATTTTTAAGTCTACTTTAACATGGAAGAAAAATCATTCGAATCTAATACATATAATTCAAGATATACATGATTGAAGCTTTGAAACTCAGACTGACCTAACTGAATGAGTTTTCAATCTTTGCATGATAAGTGGTATCTCTACAAGCCACTAAAATTTACAAATAAGCTACCAAAACAAAGATATTTGAGTCTACTTTCAAATTCAGTAGAAATCATGAAAATCCAATACTTATAGCTCGAGTTATTCAAGATTGAAGCAGATGAGCTCAAAATGACTCAACTGTAACTATCTTTCTAATTATTCTTCGAAAATCCACCAAAAATCATATCAAAAATCATAAAATATCTACCATACATACAACTCATCCTCTACAACATATTTACAAGGATCATAAGTTAAACATTGGCAAACAAGAGTATGAAACAAGATGTGTACCTCTTTTCTCTTTTCATTCTCTTCCTTGATCATCATCATCATCATCATCATCATCATCATCATCATCATCATCATCTTCTCTTTCTCCCTCTTCTCTTCTCTTCTTCTCCTCTTACGGACGGCAACACTCCTTTCTTCCCTCTCTCTCTCTCTCTCTCTCCCTTTCTCACCCTTTGAGTGCTCAGCTCTTCTCCCCTTCGTTTTCTCTTTCTTTCTTTCTTCCTCCACTCTTCCTTCTCTTTGTTTCCTTTTCTTCTTTCTTGCTCGAGCTCTCTCCTCTCTTCTTTCTTTCATTTTTTTGAAAAATCCCAATGCCTGAGCAGCCATATAGTTGACCACTCCCACTCCTTCTCATGATGCATAAGTTGTCCTTTTTTCTTAATTTTTAATAAACTTTTTACATGAATGTTACGCAAACATCCTGAGAAAATGATAAAATACTTTGGACACTCAATTTTTATAAGATAACTTACAGATTGGGGTCACGACGGCACCGAAACTTCTAACATTATTTCTATTTTCGGTCATACACACTCATGGGTCACCACACATCAAAACCAATAGCTTACACCAAGGATAACTTAATCATTAATTAATTTATTATAAAAAATGATTAAGTGGAAAATCAAAGTTCAAGATGTCACATCTTCTATTTTTGTTCTAGTCAAATGGGTAGGAGTTGTTGGCTCCAATTCTCTTCAGTTAAATCATCAACCACTGCATCTCTACGACTATTACATTGTGACTTGTAGGGGCCCTCTCCTGTTCTCAGTTGTAATGGTTTTCACTATTACATTCTAATAATTGTTGATTTTTCCATATATAGTTGGAAGTTTTTGATCGAGTAAAAGTATGAATTCTATTGGGTGTTTGTTGATTTTTGTACTCTTATCAAGAATCCATTTTATCTATCTGTTAAAACTATTAGAACTGAAGGAGGAGGCGAATTCTCTAGCAAGTCACTTACTGGTTTCCTTAAGATCAAGGGCATTCTTGATCAAATGCAATGTCCATACACTCCTACGCAACATGGTGTAGTTGAAAGAAAGAAATGTCATCTAGTCGAGACTGGTCTAACCTTACTTGCTCAATTGCATCTTCCTAAATCCTTGTGGCTCAAGACTTTTAGCACTGTTATGTATTTGATTAATCAATTTCCAATTGTAGCCAATGGAAACACTTCTCCCTTTTAGGTTTTATTTAGCAAACAACCAAATTATTCCTTTGTGAGACCTTTTGGCTGCTAATGTTATCCATGGCTTCGACCCTATGCCTCAAATAAGCTACAATTTTGAAATGTGAATGCATATTTAGTGGGTACAATCAACACCAAAAAGGCTATAAGAGTTAGCATCCTTCTACTAGCAAAGTTTATCTATCTAGAAATGTTTGTTCTAATGAGCATATCTTTTCATACTCTTTGCCTTCTATTTCATCTGCTATTGATGTTGATTTGCAAACTCCACTAAAATCATTTGTCTCATCGTACATTTTTTCATCTTTATCTCAATCCGTTGAACATACAAATCCTCCTACTTGTGACCCTGGGTCTTTTTCTTCTCCATCTGTTGTTGAATCAAATTCTACTTCTGATAACTCTCTTGGTTCTATTTGTCCTTCTTCATCATTCACTACTTTCTCTTCTCCTGACAATCCTCTCGTTAATTCTCATCCTATGCAAACTCAATCCAAGTCTAGAATTTATAAAAAGAGGGCATTCTTTAGCACCAACCAACAATTACCCACTACACTCATTTCAGATTTTGTTCCAACACCTATTTCATATACTCAAGCATCTAAATCTATTCATTGGAGGCATGTCATGGACCTAGAGTTCTCTACTATTCAACAACAACTAGCTAGGGTGCTGGTATCTTACAAGCTAGGGATGAATTTTATTAGTTGTAAGAGGGTGCATCACACAAAGCTAAATGTTGATGGCAGTTTAAACAAGCACAAGGCAAGGTTGGTTGCTAATGGTTTCCACCAGCAACCTGGTATAGATTTTAAAGAAACTTTTGATCCAGTTGTTAAACATGCTAACATTAGAGTTGTTTTTTCTCTTGAGGTAACTTCTACTTGGTCACTGTGGATACGAGATTTTGGAGAAGCTTCCATGCGTTTTGCATTTACTGCCTCACTTGTGACCCTTTGATTGTGTTCGACTTTTCCACTCTACGGATGTTGAAGTTGATGTGATCACCACTCTTAATTTGCTTTCATTGGTTCTCAAAACATTTAAAGAGATGTGTTGTTAATGTGGGTTTAGCCACCTTAGGATAATATTAGCATTGCATAAGGGTACTCATGCCAGTGAGCTTCTTCTTGCTCTTCATTTTGTTGCAAAATAAAATTAAAGTACACAGATTAACAAAGTGTAGTAAATAATTCAAATGAAATAATTTACAATTAACATAAAATAAAGAGAAAATAGTTACCTAAGGGAATTTATTCCTCCATTGCAATTAAATGTAAATGCCTAGCTACAACATGTAAGGTATGCAATATGTAAAATACTAATAAGAAAATCCTCTTTTTATTTTATGTGATGTATGCTCGGAGTGCAAGATGCTGATGTAGTGTAGTTGAAGATGGAAAAAGACTAGCCCTATCAAGATTCTCTCTAAACTCAGAAAATTCCTTCCTCTAGCTCTCAGAAATTCTACTCCAAATTCCTGTTCGAAATTCATGTGTGTCTCTTTCTCTTATTTTCGTCCCCTCCCAAAGGTTGGGGTACCCAGCCTTATATAAAGGCATAAGAGGATTAAAATAGGTTAAAAGATCCAAAATTAATAAGATTATACAACTACTCCAAAGAGTTTCTATATCTCAGTGTTCTACAACTTCTCGATGTCCAACTACATTAATGAAGGAATATTCCTTTAATTAATGGACAATAAAGCATAATCAAAGCCTGATTAATAACACACACAATCAAAGGAATTTTCCTTAAATAAAAATAATTTGAATTAAAATTATTCCAAAAACGGAAAGAAAGAAACACTATCTAGTGTAAAAAGCACAAGAACATGCATTTAATGAAAGACGTAAAGGATTCAACGTCTTGCACACCTAGGCCCAAAACTTGCTAAATTTGAGTGTCAAGTTAAATGTGATCAAACAAGTCATTTAATATGTTAATAAAGACTTCTAAATGAGGCACGTGGACTCATTCAAAAGTATAGAAATTTAATTCGAATCCAAAAAGGAAGGTTTGACTAATTTGGACTGGCAAATAGCCTAAACATGTATAACGCTAGGATTCCAGTATTCAACATAGAACACTTAAATTGCAACGTTTAATGTTGAACGCTAATAGTCATGTGTCTTACGGCCTTGATTGGCAAATGAGCATTAACAGAGTGCTTTAGCTGAGAGAAAGGTTTTTAAGGTTGAATGCAACATACAATGATATGATAAGACTTGAGGAGAATGCCAAAACAGGATATCTATAGATTACCTCTCCTTGAAGGTGGTTTCGGTATGAAACTGGTTTTAAGGTGAGATGATATTTCCATGTGGCATGACTTGAGGGTTTTTTTATTAAAAAGAATAAGAAGATCTAACATCTAGATGTGAGTCTTAGCTACCACTAAGCTAGAATGGGCGAAGGAGATCCAACACTTAGATGTGAGATTCGGTTGCCCTTAGGTTGCATGAGAAATAAAGGGATTAAGCTGGATAAAACAACTAACACTCGGGAAATGAGTTGGATTAAACATTCATCACTTAGAAATTGAGCTAGATTAAACATCCAACACTTGACATTGGGAGGAGCAACACTTGGATATGAGACTAAATATTGCCATTAAGCTGGATAAGAAATAGAGGGTTCGAGTTGGATAAGACATCCAACACTTGGAAATTGAGCTAGATCAAACATCTAACACTCAAACCCTAGATATAAGACTAAATGTTGCCACCAAAAAAAGAGACACAGTCTCAGGGATTGTCTAAGGGAGTCAAAATAAAGACTTAGCCTTAGAGATTGCCTAAGGGGGTCAGGATAAGAGACTTGGCCTTAGAGATTACTTAAGGGGGTTAAGATAAAAAACACGACCTCAGGGATTACCTAAGGGGGCTAAGATAAAGGACACGATCTTAGGGATTGCCTAAGAGAGTCAAAAAGGTCAAGATAATCGGCATTGAGGTAAAGAAGTGTAAAGAGGATGATCGACATTATAGCGAGGAAATTCTAACAAGGTATTAAAAAGACAACTGGCACTAGGACAAGGATGTCTAAATAGGATAACTAGCATTGGGGCGTAGAAATCCTAATAAGGTATTGAAAAGACAACCAACATCGGAACGAGAAAGTCTAAAGAGGATGACCAACACTGAAGCGAGGAAATCCTATCAAGGTATTAAAAAGACAACTGATACTAGGGCAAGGAAATCTAAAGAGGATGATCTACTCTAGGGCAAGGAAATCTTAACAAGGTATTAAAAAGAAAACCAGCACTAGGATAAAGAAGTCTAAAGACGATGACCACCATTGAGGTGAGGAAATTCTAACACGGTATTAAAAAGACAACCGACACTGGAGCGAGAAAGTCTAAAGAGGATGATCGGTACTGGGGTGAGCAAATCCTAACACGGTATCAAAGGATTGGAGATGATATCTCCTTAAAGATCTTTATTGTCCAGCTTCTCTTACTCTTGTTATTTGGTATGATAATATCTCCACTATTTCTCTTACTCACAATCTTGTGTCCCATGGCCATACCAAGCACATTGAGGTTGATGTGCATTATACCAGGGAAAAAGTTGCATGAGCCTTAGATGTTCAATATATGAACATCATTGATCAAACAGTTCATGTTGTTACTAAGGGCTTCCATCCACAAAGGCTTTAGTGTCTTAAATCCAAACCGAGTGTTGTTGATCAACCAACTCAGTTTGAGGGCAAGTGATGAGAGTTGTTCAAGTTTAATTCTGTTATTCTTTACGGTTAGTCTGTTACGACAACTATGGTTATTTGGCCAAATAGCTTGCCATGTCAACTGCTGAGCTTTTAGTTTGTTAAGCTCAGATTAGCTATTTATACACATGTAATTGTTTGATGCTTTAGTGAGAAATCATTCTGACTCTGCACTAGCTTTTCTCTACACTACTCCTTATCTCTTCTTTCCTTTTCTCTTTGCCTTTGCTTATCTACTACTTTCACCTGTAAAGTTAACTAAAATATCTCTAGAAGCATTATTTACATATAAAATAGACAAATATGGGTAACAAAATGTGTAACAGTAATATACTCAATACTTATTATCATCCTTGTTGGGCTCCACTTATTATATTTATAATTAAAAATCAACTCATTTTGTGGGGTTGATATATTATATTTGTAATTAAAAAATTAATTCATTATGTGGACCCACTTATTACGTTTGTAAAGGGTTTTCATTACATGCACACCAAGTATTTTGGTTCATTAAATTTTTTGATCCCATTATGGACGATCCATCCATTCTAATATGTGGGACCCATCTATTCCAACAATGAACATTCATACTTTTTTTTAGATTTTTAAATTTTTTAATTTTTATGCATTTAGTTACGTTTTTTTGTTATTGTCATTACTCCTTTATTTTTAAATTCCAAACATTTCCACACACCAATCATTTTCATTTTCAATTGGATATCCTTTTACAACATGCCTTCTTTATTTATATGGTAAAATTAAAATAATACCAAAATAAAAAGATGGTAAAAGAGAGGGAAAAAAATCATTTGACATAGAGAGAGATGTTTATGCATTTAATTACTCTTTCGTAGTTGTCATTACTCGTTTGTTTTTTAAGATAAACAACATCAATTTGTCTTAAATATCTTTAAGATAAACATTAATATGTTTTTGAAGAATTTAGAAAGGTGACTTGAAACATTACAATATGTTATTTTTTTTAATTCCCAACGTTCACATCGTTTTCTTACCATTATTTTCAATTTGAATCGGATATTTCTTTGTCTTATTACCATTACATTACACATTCATTTCCTTAGTTGATTAATATATATTTACTTTGTGCTTGGGTCAATTAAGTCTATGAATTGAATTTACCTTTGTTCAAAACTTTTTAACTAATTTGAGATGATTGTTTGATTACCTAGCTCCATGTAGTTTTTTTCAAACAAATATTCATTTAGTATTAATCTTTGTGATGGAAGGTTTCACACCTTAAAAAATAATAAACAACATCAATTTCCCTTAAATCTCTTTTAGATAAACACTAATATGTATTTTAACAAATTGAGATGTGTGGCTTGAAAATTTACAATACGTTAAGATTTTTAAATATAATCTATAGTTTTCTTTCTTGTTAATATTATTACTAATTTTTATTTTCTATTTTCTCTCTACCACTAATATGTATGTAAGATCTTTATATGAACTGAAGCAAGCTCCTCATATATGACATGAGAAATTTGACAAATTAATCAAGTCAAATGGTTACAAAGTCAATGATGTTGACAAATGTGTTTACACAAAATTTACTTATGGATAAGAAGTCATCATGTCTTTATGTGGATGATATACATATCTTTGGTACTGACACAAAAGTTGTAAAAGAAACAAAGAAATTTCTTTCATCCAAGTTTAGCACAAAGGACATAAGACATGCAGATGCGATTTTGGGGATCAAGATAGTGAGGATTATAGAGAGATGTGTCTTGATACAGTCTTATTATATTGAGAATATACTTACTGTAGACACCTCGATTTTGCAGTCACTAGGTCACAGATTCCCTTGGAAAAATGCTCTGGTCGCGACCACTAAGCCTAAACCCTAACTCCACTTAAACCCTAACTCCATTTAAACTCTAGCTCAACCTAAACCCACAAGTCCACACAAACCCACTCTAACCTAATTTAAGCAAAACCCATAATTAAAAATCAAAATCAAACAAAGCTTAATTAAATCATTAAAAAACCTAAATTAATTACGTAAAATTTTTTAATATACCAAAATCAAATAAAATCCACTTAAGCCATTTAAAATCCAAATTAATCAAGTGGAAACCCTAATCCCAATCAAAATCAAATAAAATCCATTTAAAACCAAAATTAATCAAGTGAAAATCCTAATTAAAACCCTAATCAAATAAAACTCAATAAAATCCATTAAAGAATAAAATTTAATTAAAAAGAACCCTAATCTAAACAAAAATCAAGCAAAAAACAATTAAATCAAAATCTAAATTAAAACCCAAGTAAAACCAAACTCAAAACCTTAATTAAAATCCCAAACCCTAATTAAATCACTTAATCAAACTTAAAGCTAAAACCCAAAACCCAAATCGCAAAAACTCAATTTAAAATCTCAAAAAACCTAAGATAAAGAAAACCCTAACAAACCCAAAAATCTTAATTAAAATCACTTAACTAAACTTGAGGAAACCCAAAACCCTAATTACAATCCAAGAACCCTAATTAAAATTAATTAATTAAACCTTAAATCACAAAATCAAAAATTTAAATTAAAATCACAAAACCAAATTAAAAATCTAAATCTAAATCCCAAAATCCCTTAAAAAACCCCGATAAACAAAAACCTAAAAAACCCTAAGACCCAAAGCCAACTGCCAAGCCCAATTCAGCCCAATGCATCCCTCAACCAGAAACTTAGGAAATAGAGAAAAATAATTCCGACCATCGCCGACGACAACCTGTGATCTCCGGCAGTCACCCCGTCATCTCCAGCAGAATCCCCTAATCTCCAGGGCAGATCCCTGATCCTCCCATGATCTCCGTCCACTCTCCTCCAGCTCACGCAAGCATCGGACGGCGCCCAACCACTGATGAGGAGGATCGACGGCTGGAAAAGGCTTCATCGGAGTTTAAAGGGCTGGCCGCTGACAGCTCTGCTTCTCCTCTTCTAGCGTGCTTGAACCCACTGAGAACATCCTTTCAAAACCCCTAGAGAACCCAGTGACCTTTACCTTCTTCAGAACACCCCCGCTCCACTTGTTTGCAACCCTTTAACCTCAAGCCCCGTCATTGGAGCATCCACTAGAGGAGCACCACCGATGGCTACGTAGGAAGAACAACGGCCATCACAAGTATTTTTTCCTCCCGTTGATAGTTTCAATCATGTGCCTCTAGGTCCAGAGGGTTCTCCCTAGTCTTTTGATCGTGATTTGTTGGGGTGGGCTGCCCCTACGTGCCGTCTCTCTTCCCTCCGGTGGTGGGTTCACCACCACTGACGAGGTTCATGGCCTCTTGGGTCCAGGCGAGGCCCCACGGGCCTCTCCTCCTTCTTCTTCCTCCTCCTTCCTGAGTTCCCATCACTCATAAGAGGACCCTCAGGCCTCCCGTGCCTGAGAGCGCCGCCGCAGCATCGTAGACCGTCGACCGCCGACCGTTGCCGTGGAAACCCCCTACGCCCTCCGGATGCTCCCGTTGCTCATAATCGCTTCCAGATGACTCATCTTGTCGCCTGGAACCCCCTCATCCTGCCACGCCACCTCGGCAACCACCAGAATGGAGCCCTCGCCGCTGCAACTCCCGCCGCTAGTGCTACAGGTGGGAGGAACACCTCAGGTCACCCTAGTCCTCGTTGACACCTCTAGGAGCCTCCTCATGCCGCCTCAATACTCCTTCGACCTCCGCTTAAGCCTTGCCATCGCTGGAGCATCGTTGTCATCTCACTGTCGTCTTCCTCAGCGTTGACAAGCCACCTCGCTAGAGCCATAGGTGGGGAAGGCATCTTAGGCCGCCCTGGTCCTGTCCACTACGCTAGAAAGCTCCGCCATGCCGCCCTTAAGCTTCCTCGACCGTCGCCTGCCTTCCTCTGCCGCTACACCGCCGCTGGACCATCACTGGAGTTCGCGCCAGAGTGGAGATGCCGACGATCCGTCGGTGATCTTTGAAGGGGGCTTATTTAGGCCAGGCCCTTAGGTTTTTAGGTTCCTTGCATTTAGACCCTTAGATCCTTACTTTTAGGTCTTTTTTTGTATTTAAACCCTTGTAATTTTGAATAACTTTTATTTCTTTTAATGTTTTTGTAAAAATTGCATATGGTCCCCTGTATGTTTTGTTTTTTATGTTTATTGCATTCATAGGTGTTTTCTCACACTTACGCCCCTAGGATTTTGTTTTCTTTACAACTAAGTCTTGAACATTTGCATCATGCCCCCAATGCTTTGTTAAAATGAGGTTTCTTTGTAAAATTTGCATTCTAAATATTGAAAGACTTCATAATCACACTGATCATCATAAAAGTCTAATTTTCATCACATTTAAGCCCTAAAATTTTGCTTGTAAGCCCTTGGATTCATAGCATACAGTCATTGAGTATAGGAAATTTGTATCCAGACCCTTGGACTAATTTTAAATTCATCATTTAGGGTTTCAATTGTCTCCACACCTATTTTTGACATTTTCATTTCTTTTATTTATAATTTTACACTTAAATATAGTTTTAACTCAAAAATATATTTTCATTGTAAAATGATCTTTGATTTCATATTTTGGTCACATTTGCACTTTATGTGTGAATTTTGCACATTAGACCCTGAGTTCTTAGGAAATTACCATGACGCAATTTTCACACATCTTAGTGCCACATTTTCATTTAATCCATCATCTTCACACTAAGATAAAAGTCACTGAATATATTTCAATTAAGTTTTCCTTTTTTTTTCGTGAATTTTGCATTTTAGTCCTTGATCTTGTTCTTTAACATGTTTACATCGTTTGCTCGTATTTAAGACCTTATTCCTTTCATGTTTTCTTATATACAACATTTTGCATACATTTTTGCATATCTTAGACCATGCATCATGCACATGCGCACATTTATCACATCTGACCATGGAAATGACCAAATTGCCCCCGTGCCATCAATTCATGCCCATGCATGTTAGTTTTTGCAATGAGTCATGCCTTAATCATTCTCCAACGTCTTTTATATATTCAGGTACACTGTCACGCATTTTTGCATAGTTTTCATTCCACTTGCATATCATTTCATCTATTTTGGATAACCTGCATTCTATGTGTTTTTCTGTGGATTTTTCTCCAACCCGTTTTGGATTCCTCCGTTTGATATTTGATTTGATTCCCTTTATTCCCCATTTTCGAAATTTTTCGATTTGATTTGGATTTCATTGCCCAAGGGCATACATTAACTGACCTAAAGGCTCATATTGGCTCAATTGCGGATTATTTTCCTTTTTTTTGATTTTATGACATTTTCCATGGTTCCGACGATTTAGGTTGATTCCACTTTTGATCCTTTTGATATCAGTATGATTTTTCAAAACATTCTTTTCAAAAACACTGTCATTTTATGTGATTTTCTTCACATGTCACCATTTGGTCGTTTTATGCGGACTTCTTTGCAATTTTTCCATTTTGATTTCCGTGACGTTTTCTAAGATTCTGTTGATTTGGGTCAATTGAATTTTTGATTCTCTCGAGGTCGGTATGATTTTCTGAGCCAATCTCCTCGAAAACATCGTCATTTCATGTGATTTTCTTTGTCGTCTCATGCTTCGTTATTCGGACATGTCGTGTGGTTTTCTTCGCAATTTTTGCATGCATCTTGCACATCCATCTAGTCTTGACTTGGCATTCATATTATCATGATTAGAGTACAATCTAGGCTTAGCAAGCATTCATGCATTCTCTAGCAAGCGAATCGAACTAGAAAGACCTTTTCTTTTGCATCATATGCATTCATCTTTTTGTGGTTTGTTTGTGATTTTCCTCGTCTTACCCTTAAAAGACTAGGTGGCGACTCCATTTTTTTTATTTTATCCTATCTTGTGCCTTCGTCATTCTGGCATGGCTGTGGCCTCTTCGCTCTGGTGCGACTCCACACCGAGTTCCCGGACGGGCATGGTCACACTTACAAAGTATAAGTGTTCTGACTTGGCAATAGTATACACAATGTATGACTATGTGCACAAGTTAGAGGAAAACAATGGGAAAGCTGTATAGTAGCTAGAGTATTCCAAAGTTGTTAAAAGTCTCATGTATGCAATGAATTGCACTAGGCCAAACATAGTAGTTGCTATGAGTGTATTGAGCAGGTTCATTAAGAATTCAGGCAATGAGCATTAGATTGTTATAGAGAGGGTAATGGTTTACTTTAAAAGAACCATGGATTATACTTTATACTTTACTAGCTATCCTTGTTGTGATAGAAGAAATCTGAGTTTTATGCATAGATGATTGTAGCCGAGGAGGCAGAGTATCTCAGGGAGTTACTGTTTGATCTTCAACTGTTCAATGAAAAAATGTTAAGCATTGCTATCTCTTATGACAATCAAGCGATTGAGGCAGCTGCTAGTATGATTTGTACAACGAATGGAAAAGAACTATGCAGATAGTTCATGAGATATCTGGCTAATCCCTGTTAGAAGATAGGAGAATCTGGCTAATCCCTGTACAAAAGGTCTCACAAGAGGATTCATGGAAATGACTTCAAAAGGAATAGGACTATTGTCTACATTATAACATCTATGTATTCTACCATTTAAATATTTGTTATTAGTTTTGAGACCAATTTGCCAGACTTTTATTTACTGGTTCAAAGAAGAAATAGATAGTTTCTTGGTTTGTTGCACTATTTATTTATTCTGATGGAATTGGACTCCAATAAACCTATTTCTTATAATGCATATCATGTCGAGATTGGCAAGATGCCTTAATGAGTCATTACGCATCTGGGATGCATTATGCTTTTACAGGAGGCATACTGTGAGTAGCGCCACAGGAAAGAGTTTGGGACCTCATACTATAGTAATGTGACATTGCATTATAGTAGTTTAGGACTATATACCATGATGGAGTTGATACAATCAAGAAGTCTAGGACTTCACGCCAAAGTAGTATTGGCACTACAGTGATTGGACCATAGGAAAGTTTGGAACATTATGCCAAGAAATTTGAAATTTCAATGGACTTACCTATGCAGTGTGGAGATGATGTTGTCTCCTATAGGATGTGTAGACTGTCCTAAAGAACACTAGCAGACACCAGGTTTGACACAGAGCCTTTATCATGTCACTAGATTAAAGAATTAGGCAAATTGTGTGTAGCTTAATAGATTATGATTGTAACGTCCCGACGCTACACAATAGTACAGATACTACCCAATCCAATTTATTAAATCTAAATTGACAGAAATAAGCAATTAAATGAACAGAACTAACTACTCAAACTTGTGTGCGGCTATGTGTCTCTGAGAATCGCACTAGAGCATGACTGCACCTTCAACTGCGCACCTGAAAACAAAACACAGATAAAATACGCGTGAATGACATCAATGTCACCCAATACGCGTCCTAGAACCATAACCGGGCAAAATGTCCTATAGCTATAAGAGGCACAAAAAACGAAAAGCCAGGTGTAAAAAGTTGTAAATTTAATTATAAATCATGTTTTTTCAAAACATTTTTTCTTATTTTCATTGAAATTCTATGCATCTTTGCAAATCGCTTTTCATGCATTCCCAAGAGGCAAGTCCATGACAAGAGTCTAGCCAAAACACAATTTGTTCCATATCTCAAGTCACAACAAAACCATGATTGGAAACTAGTTCAAAACTCAAGTCTCAACTCAGTTAGAATCAGACTCAAATCACAATCCAAACCACAGCTTGACTTTAGCTCAAAATTACATACACACATTGTCTCAACAAAACTTGTCATATCACCCTGACCACAGGTGACCAACTTGATCACAAGTAGTTGGCAAGGCTCAATTCCCATCTACACCGTACTGCCGCAGTGAACCACCCCACGTAGGAGTTCAACTGCCTCAACTACAATCTCAAAGTAGCGTACCACATAGGTACAAGCATGGAGTGCATCCTCACGACACCTTTAGTGCCCGAGCACCTGGGGACTTTAATCCCAGACCCGATTAGCACCATCACTTGGGTTAGTCCAGGTCTACCAATACCTCAGGTCTTGTAGTATTACAATAGTCATGTGGCTCACTCCTTAGACCTAAACTCAGCAACCACTATCTAGGGCATGTCTTGACCACTCAAAGGTCGCACTACCCCTTGTCGGTACGGCCGATCGGCCTCTATGTGGTTCCTACAAATCTCAACAAATCCTTTAAAATCATATGCATTCCTTTTAAAAGCCTTTTTCAAAATCATATTATCAACAAAAAGCCATTGATTATCTCATAATCATTTCTGGGACTTTATTATCATCAAAACCCATTTTTCTCTCATTTATTCAATTATTAACTCACAATCACTTTCTAAGCAATTCCTATTCATTTCAGGAAATCATTATCTCTATATTCATTATTCACTTGTTTTCCATGTATTTCACATATATTTAATATCATTTATTCTCAAAAATCACTCAAAACAAGCATTTTATTCACTGAGTACTGTAGCACGTGCCAACCATTCATGTCGGTCATTTGCACCTATCGACTACACCCCAGACAACTGTGACCTAGCTGCGCTTTGGATTCGCGATCATAGTACTCGTTGATTATTCACGCAAATAGTTTTATAGAACATTCAGAAAACCAGAAACTTACTAATTTAACAGAAAACACTGAAAAATCATGAAAATTCTTAGAAAAATATCAGGGATCCTTCCACACGTCTAGGGCATGCATAACCACATTTCAGTAAATTCACAACACACTCATGGCATGGATTTTACATGGTTTCCATTCATTTTCCATAAATCAACCTTATTTCCCAATAATTCATGGATAATTCTCTGAAAAATCCATATATCACCACCACAGGCATGCAAACCAAGATTTCATACTTTCATGATAATCTCCACATGAATATACAGTCTTAGGCATGATTCTAGAAATTAAAAGAGGAGGGAAATGCGTATTATTTTGAAGTTCGTTGGCGATTCCACTTCTCCGACGGTCTCCGATGCTTTCCGGACGTCCGCACCTCCTTAACGACGCATGTGCGCTGGCGACGGCAGACTAGTGGCAACTCTGGCGAGATCATCGGTGGAACTTCCTCCCTCTTCCCTCACCTCTCTCTCAAGTTCTCCTTGCTCTCTCTCTCTGTTCTCCCTCTCAACTCTCATTCTCTCCTCTAATCCCCAATGAAGGGGAGGCTATAGGTTTAAAATACCCATGCAAATGCTCAGTCAAGGGATAGTGATGTAGGCATAGCGCGATAGGTGGTGATTCGATGAAGAAAACGTGTTGCAAGAGTGTCAGGCGGCGTTTCTTGTTTTCTGACATTTAACTATTCAGGCTGCGAGTCAGTAATTTGCGCCACCATTATATGCTAATTCTTACTTCCTAGTGAGTTTGTCCTCTCTATCCACTTAGAATACTCGTCGAGACTACCTGTAGACACCCTACTTTGGCAACCGCTCATAGACGGACATATCCAGCGAAATTTGCTTCAGTGGCGACGAGACACAACCCAAAACCAAAGCTCATCATGAACCACAAACCATCCCAAAGCCTTACACCTACCCTAAGCCTCAACCAATTCACCAGAACTGACCCACAACCCAAGAACTTAGCCTAGAACTATGCTAGATTCACCTTAGTGGCACACTTTTATGGCACATCAAGGTGACACACTGTCCTGTTTCCAGACACCCAGACTGCTCATCTACCCAACTTGACCACGTTTTTACCACTTATTGTGAGCTACCTTTTATGCTCCCAACATGGATTTTTATTCCCTATCAATCCTATGTAGAGTCCCTTGGTTTCCAAGCCTTTTGGAATTCCAAGGCTCTTCATATTCTAAGCCTATTTAAGGAGCTAAGAGATAGAATTCTGCTTTCTTCTTCTTCCTTTTGGATGGAGCTTGGAGACTAGAGAACGAGCCCTTTCTTCCTCTCCTTCTGAAGCCAGCATCACCACTACTAGAGCACCTACAAATTGGTCCACCAGCAGTGCCTACCCACTCGCTGTGCAGCCCTTTTTTCGGCCATCCAGTAGCCCATTTTCGACTAGCCACAACCCAACACACTCGAGCATCACTAGCACCTTTATAACCCTCCTTCGTTTGCCTTTGTCACCACCAAATGCTACCAGACCGTTGCGAACCACAACGTCGGGAGGACAGCCATCAACGACACAGGTAACCCTTCATGCCTATTCACCCATTCCTCATGTAAATCAATGTTTGTTTTTATTCTTGAATGGGTTGGCTCAGGGTTGCATGTTTCCTTGTTTGAATCCTTTGTTTGAGCATGTGTACTGTAGCTTATTTTCATTTAAACTCTGAAATATCATGTTTGCAAGTCATATACGGTGCTGTCACTCATGCATTGATCCACTTTTTTGCATTGCACTGCATTCATTCACTAGCATAGCATCCTCGCCTTCCTCTTTGCCCCATTCATTCACTGGAAGTGTCAGAATGGCTTGCCAGAGCTCGTGGCTGTGGTTTCCAGCCATGGATTGCCGGAGAACCCATTTCTGGTCATGGAGGTGGGGAGAAAGGAGGAGCCAAGTCCGAGTTTGTTTCATTGCACGAACATGATTCATGGCACCTAGGCAGGCTCACCCAACACCATGATTGACATCAAGAGCGTATCATACATTTGTTGCAGAGGACTCTTATGGCTCTATCGAACATTTGGGAGTATGTGTTAAAGTCGCCCATTAGTAGGCCCTCCCTCAGTGCTCCAGTGGTGTTCCAGATGATGACTTCGACAACTTGTTCTTTGGGGATACGACATTCTGATCAAGCTACCATGTCTTTCCATCAGCTGGCATATGTGGCGAAGTCCTCGTCTAGTCCCATTTTCTCAGGAAGGAGGTCCCCAATGGTGGGCTTGTGTTTGATGTGGTTAACGTACTGCTGTAAGAACTTTTACAACACAATTTTGAAGTCATTGAGGTCATATGCTGTGAGTGTGTTAAATTACCTCAGTGCTTCTCCTTCCAGGCTTTTGAAGAAGAGATATACTGTAAGCTTGTTATTATGTTGATAGGACAGCGCATCCATAGTGAAAGTAGTTAAATGATTTCGTGGATCGCCTGTCCCATCGTACTTGGGCGTTTTGGGTAACTTGAATCCAGGTGGTAGAGAGAAGCATGGGAATCTTGATGTATCAAAGCCGACTGGTGCCATAGTTATGACCCCTGCTTTTGCTAGTGTGTTAGAAATCATTTCTTTGATGCCCTGGCTTTGAGCAGTTAACTGCCCCTGGTCCTGGTACCCTTATTGGAATTGCTGTTGTAGAGTGGTACCATATTGAAGAGAGGAGGGTTGAGCTTAACATAGGATGGGAACATTGATTGGGTTGCCCTTAGGTATGAATTTGAGTAGTAGTTCAGTGAAGACTACACTATTTGGTAGAAGGAGGAAGGGTAGACTGGTGCAGTAGGGTATGGTGTAGAGGGCTGCATTAATAGGCCGTGTATTGGGAAATTGATTGTTGAACTTAGTGACATTGTATGTGTATTTCCCATGAGAGGTGAGGCTATTGGGCCCTGGTGATATTGGGAGGAAGGTTCATGGGTATTTGGTAATTGTGGGCTAGAAAGGTTGTGATGGGCCATGGAATGATGGATTTGGTTGGAGGTTCCTATGGGAAATATCTGCAAATTGATTGACGGTGGAACACTCCACGACTGTGAGTAGCTCATCTCTTCCCCTCCTCCGCTTTCAACAAACCGAGCTCTCTGTGGGGTTGACATGCTTAAGAGGATCCTGTGTTGGCCCATTAGACTGCTTACTTGGCCCATGGAGACTGAGGCGCTTGACGTGGATGGCACATTGGAATAGCTGGAATATAGTGGTGCATTTATGATGCCATGGTGCGACCTCTAGTTGCTCCTCTCAGGATATTACAAGTATTAACAGAAAGGAAAGGAGAGATTACAAACTCTAATTTCTAGCTTATTACAAGATTCTAGACAAAGGAAAATTACAACTCTAATGCGATGAAATACAAAGGAAATGTTTACAACTTGTTTAGTAAAAGAAATGCAGACCCAGAACTGTTGTTTCAGTATCCCTGTAACTTGCTATGCAATCACAAGCAAACCATCCTGCAAACAAGGCACACAGTACATTGTTTGCCTGGTGTTGCCAATATTGACGACGTCGAAACTCATCACCATTTATATTGGCGACGACAGAGGCACCGGTCAAACAGGTGGCGCGATTGCCTGTTTGTTCCAATAGTTAAGGTCTATCTTGAATAGACGAATTGCCAAACAAGGTTTATCAAATAGACAAGTTTGCAAACAAAACACCGATTTTATATGTTTTGATAGTTAATTAATGGCTTAATTAACCTGTATTGTCCCAACTTATTGGGTTCTTATGGTAAGGGGGCTATGGCTTTTTCTTTAGGGCTTCTAGGGTTATTCTCAATGGGATTTTTCTTCTGCGGTACCACGCTTAGACCTTTGGGAGGTCTACGAAGGGAGCCTAGGCTGTGGGTTTGTCTCTCTATAGAGGGGCCCACAACTCAGGATTTTGTCTTTATTGTCAGTCCTAGTAAACCACAAAAATAGTAAATAAATACAGAACAATAAATTACAAAGTATCTACTAAGGTTTATTATTGACTTAGGGAGAAGAGAGAAGTCAATAATAATGCCTTAGGATATCTTAATTTATCAATCTAGCAATAGCAACCCAATAGGGCATGGGAGGGCGGCTTGCGCTGGCTCGGTTTACCCAATCATATTGTACTTAACTAGAGAGAAGTTTTTCTTAAGGAACTTCTAACTTTATTATAAAACAAATAGTTTCCACTCTATTGGTGGATAGAAAACAAACCGAAAAACTATTAAAAAGCTAAAGAAGACAATGGACAGGATGTTTATCTGTTTTATTTCACTACTACAGGTCGAGAAAAACAACGCAAATAGGGAAAAAAGAAAGGCCTGCAGGAAAAACTGTCTATAATTTTCGTCACCTGTTAAGGTGGCACTGAAATCTATCGCCACCTAAAGAAGTGGCGAGTCTCGGTGCCTTGTAGCCAAGTGATTGGAAATACAGGACCTCTATTTACTAAAAAAAAGAAGAGGTTTGGTCTTGGTGTAACCCTAAGCACATGACTTCCCAAACCTAAAACTGCACCTAATATCTAGAAATAAATAAAAATAAATGAAAGGAAGGGGAAAACTTACATTGCATGGGGGTTGGCTTAAATTGAGTCCCATCGTGATCACCAATTCTCTGTGGATGTGGTTTTTGAGAGTGTTGATGAGGATCATCTTCGTGTCCAATCACTTCGATGCCCTTTTGTGATTATCACTTGTCGATTTACTTTCGTCGGTTGACAAGGTACCTTGCAGGTGTTGGAGATTGATTTGTTAATGTAGGTTCTCGGTTCACTGGATCAACGATAGGATGTTGTCTAGCGGTGTCCTCGTGTTGTGTAGCGTTCCTTCCCTTAAAAACAAATAGAAAGAAAAAAAACAAAGAAATGTAGATCAGACTAGGTGTAGTAACAATATCATAATAAGAACAAATAACATGAATAAGCGAAACTAATACTAACCCAGGGATTGTCTTCGCATACATATGTCATGGGGTCATCTATGTCATGCAATGGATTATGTAGATAAAAATGCATAAAATTGATAGATACCTCCTTCACCCTCATACGCTATGGTGTGGATGGAGGACGTGGAGGCCTGACGGAGCTTCAGAGATGCGCTTTGGGCTTTGGCTTTGGGATAAAGGATCTCTGAGATCTAAGATGTCATAGGGGACTTGGACAGCATAGAGGAGGAGCTGAAGACTCTCTCTCTCTATCTCAAGATCTCTCTCTAGGGTTTGAACTGGTTCCTAGAGTTTTCAATGTGCCTCTTTCCAAACTCTTGACCTAAGAAGTCCATTGATAGAGTTTGAGCGCTCTAGATCTCGTTAATGACGAGTGGGAGATCAATGGTTAGTATTAAACTCGTAAAAATTGTAGAAAATCTCTTTTTAATTCTCATCGGCTATTGAACAGGCGATAGGATTATTGCATCACCATCGGTACAGGCGATGAGGCTGTAAATCCCGGATTCAACGCATACGGTGAATCAACGACGTCAGCTAGTCACCGGTCCATGTGGCGTCAAGAAACTAAAGAGGAATTATTTTGAAAATCAAGATCCCAAAATATCCTCATGTAAATCTATTAGTAGATAACGATCAAATCAATGATTTAAAATCATATTTGTAATAGAAAGATTTCAAATAAATTCTAAATTTAATTTTAAACTTAAAAGTTAAGTAGATTAAATCTGAAAATTCAAATTTCCAATAATTACGAGAATATTTGTTAAAATCAATCATATATTAGATTAAACATAGATTGGCAATCATCTAAATATTTTGCATATTATCTTTATTGTTCTAGCATTATCTTGAATTAAATATAAGCTATAACATTAAAATGTGATAACTTATCATAAAACCTCATTTTTGGTAAAAATAAAGATACGTACTATTAATTATCAAGTCATCCAAATTTCGGTAGTTTTCTGGTGTTTGTATAGATATTTAAATGTTAGAAAACTATAGAAATTGTAATAATTATGGAAGAAATTACGATAATATTTGTAAATATCCCATATATCATATTAAAGTCCGAGATGACAAATTATATGAGAGAGAATGCCCAAGATGCTCGTCGCCTGCTGTTTTGGCACCTAGACATCTCGTAGCATGCTAAAGCGGCGACGAGGCATGTCGCCTGCTACATAGGCAACATCCTAGTCTTTTGCATTTTACCCTCCTATCTTTTATCTTATTTCACAGAGACCTATTAAAAGCCCGCAAATACCTCAGAAATTCCATGAAATCATAAAACATCTTTCTTTATGATTAAAATACTCAAGGGACTTGAACCTGCCACTAGCTTGAGCGGGTTAGCTCTGCCATAGCTAACAACTTTGAATCAAGTAAAATCATAAATGTTTTTAAAGAACTCAT
The DNA here is from genome assembly GCA_024699735.1 of Posidonia australis. Taxonomy (NCBI): domain Eukaryota; kingdom Viridiplantae; phylum Streptophyta; class Magnoliopsida; order Alismatales; family Posidoniaceae; genus Posidonia; species Posidonia australis. The sequence goes on from JAMKQA010003585.1 coordinate 30,707, forward strand.
AGAAAGTCTGGAAAATATGTTATAAATACTTAGCCATGTGATCTGGGGCACCTCAAATGTTCCTATCCTAGATGGACTTTTAGAAATACGAAAATAGGATATCTACAATGTCCAAGAGGAGACCATAAGTAACACATGATGAAATATTGAGTTAATATTTCTACAAAAAAGTTGGAAAATAGCATCATTCCTATTAAGCCAAGAGACCCAAAAAATGACCAGAACAAAGTAAATCCAATGTTGATAAGAGAAATCAAACCTTAACGCACTATAATAGGAAAAGATGTCAAATAAAGAATTACACTTTAAACCAAAACTATCTCCAAATAAGAAAAAGTCCCAAATAATGCAGAAGAATATGATGGGAGGATTCAACAGAACAATTACAAATGTCACAAGACACCGATCCATACCATCTCCTTTTCTAAAGGTTAAGTTTTGAAAGGATTTTATCATGACAGGCTAACCAGGCAAAAACCTTAATTTTCAAAGGTGTTGCATTATTCCACATGAGTTTTATAAATAGTGACTTGTGCCCACCATCATTTAAAATGGAACAACAGCTCTTAACAGAGAAAACTGAATTACGAGTAAGATACCAGGAGATTTCATCTTCATTCGCATTGAATTGAATCGAATTCAAAACATCATAAAACCAATCAGGTTTTGTATCTTTTTTTTCGTTGTCATAATATTTTGTATGACTCCCAAATATCTATCCATGGTATGCATTAATAAATTATCATTGACATGTTTTTTTTGATGCCAGGGTTTTTCGCTTGTTTTTCCTATGTATGTATGTTTGTGAAAATGTCTTTTGGAATCTTAAGAGCACATTCAGTACCACAACCTCTTTACATGAACCCTAGAGAGAAGATTTCCAAAGAGAAAATTGTGTAGGGTGTGTTTTCTGTGTGAGTGCCTGCAGGGAAGAATTCTAATAGGTGCATAAGTTAGAAACTATTAGAATCGTTGGATATATTTAACGGTTGTGATTTTTCCCAATACCTTAACATCTACCCCTATTTCTTTCCTCACTCTCCTTGATGGCGGTCGACAGTAGACAATGACAACGATAGGCGAAGGAGGAAGCAAGGCTAGTGGTGACAGTGAGGAGGAGGGAGGAGACTGTGCAAACTCGATGTGTGGTGGAGAGGTCCATGGTACACGAGGTGCGGCGGGGAGGACTAGATGGATCAAGAATGAAAGATCGCCCGGAAGAAGATGCCTGATCAAGAAGAGATCACGGAGACCACACAGAGACACTGATGAGAACAAAAGAGATGAAGATCGCTCGAATACTCGATCGAGAAGAGACGAACGGTTTAGTTTTGACAGCTGAAAAGAATGGATGGCACCAGATTTTATGTGCCTACAGAGTGTTCATTGTAGGCACCTAATGGTGCATTATCGTGAATTGTGTAATTGGTAGCCAAGGGTTGTTACAACATTGGTTCTAACTTTGAATGTGCTAGATACTTTAACTTCTCTTTAGATGTAGAATAAGAAAAATAAGAATAAGTGGAAAATGATATTATTTTGCTGATAGTTTATATTACTATTCTATTTAGAAGTGGTTTTGTTTTAAAGGTGAATAAGTGTGCATAAAGAGAAACTCTGCTTTGGTTAATAAATATTAGAATAAATGTTGAAATAAGTGAAAAACATATATATTATTTGTAATCAACTTAATTATCAAAATATATATCTAATTTGAAACATGTATGCTTCATATTAAATATGTATTATTTTTATATAAAAAATAACCATACTTTATACATGCATATATTATAATAACTAGGTGAAATAACTTTATTTCATCCCTACTACGGAATAATAATTCTGAAATAAGTAAACCAAAATAAAAATTACAATTTCGAGTTATATTTCAATTTTACACAAATAAATGTAAAGGCGTAAATGGATTGAGTTAGGGTAAGTCAAAGGTTTACTGTTATCCTTACCTGCAAAGTAATTGATAGGGTAAATACCTATCGCTATTCGCTACTAGTTATGGGCAGAAAATATCTTTACCCTCGTCCATTCTAAATGGGTCGGATTGAAATACATAAAAGGGTCACACTCGACCCACTTACAACCTTAAATAAATAGAATACTAATTCCTATTTTAGGTTTATGAAAACCATGATGATTAATTACCATTAAGTTTTTGGACACAATGTGTATTCTATTGCTAATTAATGTTAGTTGTCTACAAGTAGTTGTTACAGTGGCTACTTAAGATGCATTGGGGATAACTGTTGGACAAGTTTTGGATATCTAGATTTTGGAAATAACTGAGATAAGTCATATGTAGCTCCAAATGCACCTTGCAACAGTCATTATTTTCGAGAAACAAGATGAAAGTAGTTTTTGTCAGAAGTTGGATAAAATCTCGTTAAAAAACCAACAATGTACCTTTATATGTTTAATGACATCACAAATATCAATAGTAAGTTACAGGTAATTTAATATTTTCACACTATCACCAAACCTACAATCCATACGAGGATGCTTTTCTTGCAATAAACTTCTAACATTTACTTCAATTTTTTTTTTTTTATGATCCATGTCAAAAGTTAATTTCTAACGTCAATGTTAAAATTTGACTTTCTACACGAACCAACGAAGTGACTATGATCTATATTTAAAGTAAAAAACTCAGCTACAGGCCGATCCGCCCGCAATCTGTATCTGCTGCAGTCCTTACGGTCCGCCTATATTTTTATATTCTCCGGCAATCACGACTTAACGGCATGGTCCAGCTGTTGTCCATTAATATGGGAAGAAACAAGAAACGCAAGCGACAGGGTATGACGGTGGCTGCTCGTTGCTTACAGAGGTCCAGACTCTCTGCGGGAGTTATTTAACCAATCGCTGGTTTAATCCTTGCTAGTAGACATAACAGTTGCAACAGCATGTGCAGCTGTCAAGTAGAACACATATACAGGCATCTTGGATTCTTCTTCCTCATGTCCTTCCTTACTTTTTCACATGCAACGCCTGATAGTAACGAAAGTACGAGTAATCACCCTCGTATGTGTAGATTCCAAGGTCTGGTGCAGCATCCTTTCCTCCAAAATTGGAGGCAGATAGTGGTATTCGATTAGGATCGATGGACGGTACAACGAGATATATCATGTATTCTATTGCAATGATATGTACAGTGATGGATCTACTTCTAAATGTCCTCTTTTGTTCTTCTTTCCAATGGTAACGTAGATTCCATTGTTGGAAATCTGCACACGCCACATGCCATGTTTCATATGAAGGTCTCCCTCGTTTGTTTTTCAAGGTTTAGTGAGGTACAAGTGTGTATCAGACTTCACGAGATGCAGTGTGATGATAGGTCATGCATGGTTGGATACTGTTGGTGCTGTGGATGGGCATAAATGTGTTTCCTTGGTCTTTGGGAAACTGCGAGTGCCCACCTGCAGGATGACGTTAATAATATATGCCTAAGTCCTATGATGGTGCATCACTCAAGGACAAGCTCAGATTCTAACCAAAAGACTCTAACATAGCCCAAGCACACAAACCTGGTGCACCAATGCCATGCACCTAGTCAGCGCACCTCATACGTGCAACTAAGCCACGCAACATTTAATTTGCTGAAGGATTGTTTGGTCTTTTCACTTACTGGACCACTAATTCTCTTTTTCCTATTTGTTGGTATGGATCTTGGAGTGCTCCATAATATCTATGGACCATCATACCCTTCTTCTTAACCCAAAACTTAATTAAATCCTCCTTCCTTAATCTAAACCATCCATCCTTAATCCAATTTCAAAAACCAACAACTCCTATTCACTATCTCCTCTATAAAATAGTGCCTGACACCAATGTAGAGCTCCCTTGGTCTCTCCTCACTCACACCCATTTGCCAGGCAACCATAACAACCACTGGCCACCAACCCATCATCTCTGACCACTAATTCATTGTAACGTCTCGAACCCAGGCACGCTACCAAACAACAGCATCACAAGCCTAATTACACAAATTACAGAACAAAAGGACTGTAACCAAGGCTCACCTCTAGGTTCTCGATGCGCGGCTAGAAACTCCGATTCCTGCACCGGAAACTGGCTGCACGCGGCCTGCACCTGAAAACACACA
>JAMKQA010003586.1:0-27457 GCA_024699735.1 Posidonia australis
GGGGGTCCTTATATAGGATTTTCTCATGGGTAACTCATGAGAATGGGGAGAGCCTCGCAGACGAAAAGCCTGGAAGATTCCATGGCATATTCGCTGCTGGAGGTAACAGCTATGGGAGGTGGAAAGCCAGCAGCCTGTAGCTTGCGAAGTGGTGTGCGCCAGGGATGTGCGTCGGCTATATGCGCCACTTATGTGTGCTAGGGAGGTGCGCTAGCTAGGTGTGCTAGGGAGGTGTGCCAGGGAAGTGTGCTAGCTAAGTGTGCCAGGGAGGTGTGCTAGCTAAGTGTGCTAGGGAAGTGTGCTAGCTATGTGCTCTCCCCTGCTGGTCTGGTTTTCTAATTGGGCTGCGGGCTTGCTATGGGCTTGGGGTTGGTTCACGGATTAGTCACATCCAAAGCAACAACTGGAGCCTTATCAATGAGTCACCTCAAAATCGGGGTGTCTACAACGTTCTACTAGCCCTGCCTCTCTACCTGGTTCTTCCTCTGTAGGCATTCTACCTACTCCTCCCTCTGCCTCGGAGGTAGGCTTTGATTTCTCTGGGCATTCTTACCCCCACACCCCTACTTTCCGAGCCTCTGCATATAGGAGATGAAACCTCTAAGTTTGTCGATTCTGAAATTAAGGCTCGCAACCTATCTCTGGCTAAGTTTAAGAAGGTTCTTGCAGTCTATGATTGCTTGGAGAAAGATGACGTCAGTGGTCCTGCTGAAGTTACGTTCGAGACACAACCCCCAACTCTAACCTTCACCACAGGTATTACTGATGCTTCTGCTCTTACATCTACTATGCTAGATCCTGACACATGCTTTTCTGCGTCTTTATCTTCTGATTCAGTTGCTGTGGATAATAATGATAGTGATCCTAATCTTCTTAATGATACTCTTAATTGGGAGTCCTATGATCAATTCATTGCTTTATGTAGTATTATTGGAATTTCTTTAAAATCCACAGTTGAGGCTAAGTAATTTCTTAATTCTGTTAGAGGGGAATAAGGACTACCTCACATTGATTTAAATATTGTCTCTAATTTGGCTGAGAATTTAGATTCTCTCTCTCTCTCTCCTCCCAATTAATGATCATTTATGCATGGAACATTAGAGGCCTGGGTTCCAGTGGGAAAAAAACACGCTATTAGTAACCTTATTAAAACCAACAAGTGCCATGTCATTATCATTAGTGAGACCAAATTAGAGACCTTTACCCCATATGCCTTCAGGCAGTTAGGGGGAGGCTTTTTAAATCAATGGTCATTTATTCCCTCTATGGGGGCCTCTAGGGGTCTTCTTATTGGGTGGAATGATAGATTTTTAAAGTTGTTGAATTCAATATCTACCACTCACTGCCTCTCTATTAATTTCACTAGCCTTTCAGATGGTATGGATTGGTGGCTTATAAGGGTCTATGGTTCCTGTGACCCAATTTAGAAACCTGATTTCCTTGAGGAATTAGATTTTGTAAGCCATAAAGTGAACTCTTATTGGGTTATTGGGGGGGACTTTAACCTCACCAGATATTCAAATGAACACTCCACTAAGTGTGGCATCTCATCTATTATGAGACAATTCAATGTCTTTATTGATTGTCACTTCCTCGTGGATTTTTCTCCTAATAATTCTAAATACAGTTGGTCCAATATGCAAGTGCCCCCTACCATGGTAAAACTGGACAGATTCCTTGTCTCCATGGACTTGGCAAATTTGTTTCTCAACTCTTTCTGTCTGGGTCTGACTAGAGTAGTCTCTAATCATATACCTATCTCTCTTAACTCCACTTCTCTAGACTAGGGGCCCACCTCATTTAAATTTTATAAATTCTGGCTTCTTTTTGAGGAGTTCAGACCATTCATAGAAGCCTCTTGGTACAGATCCACTAACATCTGCACCTCTTCCTCTCCTGTAACTAAATTCGCATATAGGCTCAAACAGCTTAAGAAGCAGATCATTAGTTGGATTAGGCCAGTAAGAAAGATTACAAGTAGCAGATTACCTTTTATTGAGTGTCAAATTGCTCATTTAGACTCTCTAAATGAATTACATCAGCTCACCTCAGACATGTTGTCTGAGAAAAGATATCTCCAGTCAGAACATTACTCTCTACTCCAAGAATAAGAGGAATACTGGAAACAAAAGTCTAGAATTCAATGGCTAAAGGTAGGGGACTTAAACACATCTTTCTTTCACAATATGGTTAATAGCAGAAGAAGAATCAATGCTATTGACTCTCTTAAGATAGGGGAAAACACTACAGAATCATTTCACCAGACTATTCAATAAGCCCTCAAGAGCTAGTCCTGAAATGGATTGGGATTCCTTAATCCCCACCAAAATTCAGCATCCCCTGGTATTGGAAGCTGCCTTCTCCCAGGAGGAGATTCATAGTAACTTGTTGCTCCTACCTGGAGATAAGGCCCCCGGAACTGATGGTTTTCCAATTTTATTCTTCCAACAATTCTGGGACATTCTCATGGATGATATCTTGGAGGTTTTAAATCATTTGCTTCTTTCCTCAGAAACAGATTTCCTTCAACCTATTAACCAAACTTTCATCACTCTTATCCCTAAGCTCGAAGGGGCACATTGCATTAAAGATTTCAAGCCTATTAGTTTGCTGAATAGCTTATATAAAATTATTACTATGACCATACCGATGGAATCCTTGGCGCGGTTCTCCAACAACTCTGTGTGCGGAAACACACGAGGAGATCTAATACGGTCACGACGAAAATGGGGAATCCGGAAGAAGAGAGAACACCCGGAAACACCAAAGGGAAGACAAACGGATAAGGAAAGGAGTCGCCACCTAGTCTTTTAATGGAAAGATGAGGAAAACCAAAAACAAAAAAAGGCAGAAAGCAAACAAGATGCAAAGATGCATGTGTGATCCGTGCCTAATGGATAATGCAAGATGAATGCGGGCCAGAGAAAGGGTAAGGATTCTGGTTACGCATGGGGAAGGGGTTAGGCACCCCCATGAGCTCGAGAAAACTCGGTCTTTCTAGGTTTCCTACTGTCAATGGTCTGCTAAATGTATGCTTGCTTATTCTATATATTCATGCATAAAGATGGCTGAAAACATGCCAAATCAAAGCAAAGAAAAGGAATCAAGGAAAAAGGTTAATCTGAGGGTCAAATGTAGGCATTGTTAATGCCGCTTTACTGTACGCCCTTGGGCGATGAGGAAAATCATGAAATTCTTGGAAAGGGTCTCGCAAAATAGCGGAAATTGAGATAAATCCGAGAAAATCAAAAAGGGGAAAATAATCCTCTTTTCGGGACCATGTCGACTTTGACAAGCCTTTTACTGTATGCCCTCGGGCGATGGAAAACTAAAACAAGTGAAAACCGAGGAAAACCCAGAAAACGAGGAGAAAACAAAGCTCGGAACAAGCTACAAAAGCGTGCATTAAGCAAGGAAGAAGAAACGGGAAAATCCGTGCAAAAAGACGTGAAAGGCCATGCAAAATGCAAGTGTGAATGCAAATGTGAGAAGTCTAGGAAGTTTTGTGCAAAAAGTCCAAATTTGAGGAAAACTGAAGCTCGGAAGCCCAAGTCATCAAAAATACATAGGAAAACACATTCCATGCATGTATGAAGAATTCTGGAGTCAAATGTGCATCCCTAGTCAAAGGAAGCTCTCTAGGGGTCAGAATGCAATTTACCCACTAATGCATGCATGTAAATCAATTCTACATAAAATCTGGGTAAAAATGCAAGAAAAAGTCTCAGAAATGATTCAGGAAGTTTCAGGGGCAAAATGGTCATTTTACCCTTGAAAACAGGCAATCAGAACAATTCTACAAAGCAAATGGGTAAATTGCAAAACACTCAGCAAACAAAGCATTCCAGGAAGTTATGAAGAAATTCAAGGATAAAAATGTAATTTTCACTAAGATTAAAACATGCAGCAGAAATTCAATGAAAATGGGAGGTTAAAATGCAATTTACCCAAGAAATTTGCTTCTGGAAAGTTTTTTAAAGATGTTCAGGGAGTTTCATGCAATTTTTACAACAAAATAAGTCTTCTGGAAGTTTTCTGTAAAATACAGGGGCTCAAATGCAATTTGGCCAATAAAAACATGCTTCTGGAAACATTTTAAAGAATGCAAGGGCTTCTATGCAATTTTCACAAAGAAAATGAACTGTCACAAACTTTCCATGGAAACCCAGGGTCTCTTATGCAAGTTGTCTGAAACAAAATACATTTAAAAAACTCTGGAGGGCTTTTATTGAAGTTTTAAACTCAAAAAACATTACTTTAAATGATTAGGGTAAGAAATGTAATGTTTTCAGTTAAAACCTTATTCGAAACATTTAAGAAAAATGCATGCAGGACCTAAATGTAAGAAAAGGACCAAAAAGTAATTTGGGAAGGATTGAAATGCAAGAAAAGTAAAATTGCTGGATTTTATTTTAAAAAGTTTTATAAAAGAAGTAAAAAGAATGACGACGTCGGCGACGGAGCTCCGCTGCCAACGGCCGTCAGAGGAGGCCAAAAGGGGGCCATCAGATGTTTGATATTAGATCAGACCCCACCGGAAGCAAGAGGGGAAGGAAAAGGGAAGATCCGCCGGAGCCGATGCACGATCGGACGGCGGGAGAGGCCTCCCCACCTCCTTCGCCGTCGAGGGACTCCGACAACGACACCGAGGAAGGAGGAGACCACTGGAGGCGGAGCTGTGGCGATTCTGGACTTCTGGTGGCTGCAGGAGGCATCAGGGCTACTCCAGAGTGGCGCGAGGTGGTGGCCTGACTGTCGCCGCCGCGGCTTCCTCCGGCGAGCGGCGTTGCTAGGACGCTCCAGCGGTCGAGGCGCGATCCTGAGGGCTCCGGGGCGCTTGGGACATGCCATGGATGGTGTCTGGACAAACGGAGGGGCGCAGGTGGCCAAGAGTGGACGCGGCGTCTCTGGATCTCGTCGTCTTCTCCGACGACGGCGGGACCAGAGCGGTACTCCAGCTATCTTCGCGCGGGCTGCTGGGAGCGGCGGAACGGACATGCGGTGGGCCGAGGAGCTCCGGAGAGGCCAGAGGAGGAGGAGAGAGGACTCGGGGATCCAAGAGACTCCCTGGATTGCCCCCCTTACCTCTATCGCTGGAGTTTGGCAACGACAGGGAACGGCGGAGCGGAGGCGGAGGACAGTGTGCGTACCTGGCTGGAGATCGTCGTCGGAGCTCCAGCAGCGGCGACTGCTCCTCTCCCTCTCCGCTTCTCTCTCGGTGTCCATTCTCTCTCTGTTTTTCTCTGAATTCTCTGTGTCTCTCTAGCTCTGGCTTGTGGCTCCTCTCCTCTTTATATAGGCAAGCAGAGAACGAAACCCAACAGCTTGTAACAGAATGCCTCTCTCTCCTGAAAGTGACCAGCCCTCTCTCTAATCAACCAGATGTTCCTCCTAACAGACTAGCAGAGACCCCCTAACCGCTGTCCCCTCCTGTCCCCTTGATTATTGACAGAGACGAACGATGATCCAGTGCCTCACCGGAGGTTGATCCAGTGGCTGAGGCAACTTGGGGGCTTGCTGGATTAACGATGAGATGGGCTGGAGAATAATGGGCTGCTGGTTGAAGAAGCTCGTAGGGTTTTGGGTGAATTCAGTGAAGATGAATGGGTTCAGTGAGGTGAAAGGAGACTTGTGATTTTTTGGTAAAATTGGTAAATGAAGAATGATTAATGGATAAGGAGAGGGAGAAATAAGGTATGGGTTTGATTTTGGATGAAGAGGAAGAAATATGTTAGACTTTGAAGAATCAAATAGGAGAAAATGTTGGTTGAGCCATTGTAGGCCTTTGTGGGCTTTATGGGCTTTTGGGTTTAATGGACCCATGTGGGCCTGCATGGGCCCAAATGGGCTAAAAGAGATTTCATGAAGTCAAATAGGCCTAAAATGGGCATGTGGGCCCAAGTGGGCTCAATTATGGTTTAATGGGCCTTTGTAAACCTTCATGGGCCCAATTGGGTCTTCATGAATTAAATGGCCTTGGTTAAGTCAGAGCTCAGCCACCACATCTCCATCCTGCAAAATTAGGAAATTTGGGGTGTCTACAATTACTATAACCTTGGCCTCTAGACTTTCCCCTGCCTTAGACAAAATCATCGACAACTCCCAATGTGCCTTCATTCCAGGAAGACACATTGGAGATTGATTCCTGGTAACTCAGGAAACATTACACTTTATAAAGGTGACTGGCACTCTTGGTTATATCTTGAAATTGGATTTTGAGAAGGCTTTTGACAATGTTCAATGGGATTATTTGTTGGATTCTCTCTCTGGTTTAGGCTGTGGACCTATATGGATCAATTGGATAAAAATGTGTATCACTCATGCCAGATTCTCCATTTTACTAAATGGTTCTCCCAAAGGGTTTTTCCCTTCCTCCAATGGGCTTTGGCAAGGTGACCTCCTGTCACCTCTTCTTTTCATCACAGTCACACACATTCTGAATAGAATGATCTCTCTTGCTGTAGAGTCCAAGCTGATATCTGGTATCCAATTTCCTAATGGTGGTCCTAATATAGTGAACATTCAGTATGCAGATGACACTATCTTATTTTTGTCTGCTTGTGAGGCTAACATAATCAATATCAAGAGGATTTTGAGCTGCTTTCTGCACTGCTCTGGGTTGAAAATTAACTTTCATAAGTCTTCCCTCACTGACATAGGGGTACTAAATTCACTTATCACTAGATTTTCTCAAATTTTGGGTTGTAACACTTCTCTTTTGCCTATAAAATATTTTGGACTTCCCCTCCACTTTAGGAGGGCTACCTTCAATGACTGGTCTCCAGTCATTGAAAAAATATCAAAAAAAGCTATCTTTTTGGATGGCAAAACAGTTGTCACTTGGAGGTAGACTAACTCTAGTTAACTCTGTCCTTTCAGCCATACCCACCTATTATTTATCTGTGCTACACATTCGTGCAAAGTTGCCAAAGACATTGATAAATACAGATCCAGATTTCTTTGGAAATCCTATTCCTCCTCTTCCACCATTGGACATCTGGTTAAATGGGAAACACTTTGTAGGTTAAAGCATCAATATGGTTGGGGAATTCTTAATATTAAAAACTTTAATGTGGCTCTTAAATCAAAATTGCTCTAGCAGCTACTCTCCACCACTTGCTCTCTCAAGTGGATGGAACTTTTTAAAGCAAGATACTTTGCTAGGAATTGGCCTGGGGCCCTCTTAAATACATCCTTAGGCAGATCCTCACCATTATGACAGGAACTGAAAGCATGCCATAATTTAGTCAACTGTTGTACCAACCTTCAAGTTCAGAATGGATGTAGCATAATCTTCTGGGAAAGCAAATGGTGGGATGGGGTAAGACTTAAAAATCTTCTCCCTGACCTTTTCCTATTGGCTAAAAATAAGAAGGCCTCTCTTTTCGAGACAGTTGAGACCTTCAGAGTTGATTTTGGGAATTTATTTGCTAACCCTCATTTACAAACACTTAATAGAGAGGTTCAGGATCAGGCAACCTTCTTTCAGACATTTTGTCTAACCTGAATATCTGTCCTGAGGATAATGTCTTACAGTGGAATTCTACAAACCATATCTTTTTAGTGAAATCATGTTATAATTTTATAATCGATGGTGAACTTAGGTTTAGACATCATGAACCCATTTGGTGCAGTTGGGTCCCCTTGAAAATTAAAACTTCCTCTTGACTGGTGCTCTTTGACAAAGTCTTAACTAAGGCAAATTTATGCAATAGGGGCTGGGTTGGCCCTATGAATTGTGTTTTTTGTAATACAAATATAGAAACTATTACTCATCTATTCTTACATTGTCCTTTTGCTATTTCCATTTGGAGTGCATTTTCTCAGGGTCCTCTCTACCCTGCTGTGTTTTCTATTGACGATCTGTTTACATTCTCTCTTCCATTAAAACTAGCTCTGCCTACTAAAGGATGCTACAAACTGTTCCAACTCATTCTGTGGGTTATATGGAAAGAAAGAAATAATCGGATTTTTAGAAGTGTTTGCAAAGGTTCTAATATGTGTATTAATGAAATTATTACTCTTATTCATGGTTGCATAGCTGCTTTGGCTTCAGGTTTTGACAAGAACGATGCCCTCTGCTCTATCACCTCCTTCCAGCATACTCGCGATGCTGAGATTATGTCCACTGGTGTACCTACCTGTAGGGATACAGATCCTTCTAATCCCTGCCCAGTTCCAGTGGATGATCATTTTGTTGAGGACTAACGTCCTATTAGTCTTGTCTTTCTTTCTTTTTGGATAATTCTATTTTTCTAGACATTTAAACTTTATTGGATGGCCTGTGTTGGCCGATATGTGGGTTATATGTTGCTTCATTTTGAATCGACAGTTCATATTTAGTAACTGTCTCAAACAATACTTTTTGTACTCTACTATTTTCCCGGTTGGTTTGACTAAGGGACTTATATATCATAGCGTATCGTTTACAAAAAAACATTGTCTTACATTGTTCTACACAATAACCGTGTCCTATCTTGTGGTGCGAAAGTTTCTTTCATGTGTTGCGTATACATGCAATGCCTGCGATGTTTCTGTTCTGCAACAAATGCACATAAATGATATAATCCAGCTAGTACCAGAAAAAACACATATATTTTTACAGAAATGATAAAGTTATAAGGCCGGCCTAAAAATGAATGCTAGCTAAAATATCGACCACGTGCTTACATCTGGTGGTTGACACTGAACCATTCTGAGATGTAACCTAAACGCAAGGACCACACAATTTGATGACGCAAACTGTACTATTATATAACTTGTATGCAACTTATGGGGTCGACCGCCCCATATGCAAGGGAAGCGTTTGGATGAAACTTACGGGGTCGACAGCCCCAGAGAATCTCTCCTTGAAAATACACAGGAGGTAAGTCCTCGACTATTATATTGAGTGATGAGTATACGTCGCTTGTGGCCTTGTTTAAGCAAAATAACGATGGCTTTGCTGTCCGCGAAACAAGGGAAGAAGTTGCACCCAAGGTTTCTTTCGGAAAATAGCTGCTTCTTCTTAAGAAGCTGTAGCCACTCAAACGTCACGTTATCCACACTCTAAAATTCTCTAGAAGTTTAGGGAGATCTTTCGATTAACTATACATACGTTTCTAGATAATAGTATTTAACGATAAATTGAATTTATGGTCGTCGGATAGCTAGAGAAATATATATTTTGAGGCTGTGATAAAGAAGATAAACTTAGGTTGTCTATGATAGACTGTGGATTTTGATTTTATTGATTCCAATGCAAGATAAGAAGCTTTTTTTTTATATTAAAAAAATTTGAAAACGTTTTTTTTTTTGTAAACGGTAATTGATATATATTATACTCAAATATTTGACTATGAGAAAAAATTCAATCACAAAGAAACTTCACTACTAAATTAAGTGACTGCAGACAAAAAAAAATAAAATTGAAAAAGTTCCTAAGAGATTATTAAATAGCAACCTTACTTCTCCTTGATTTTGACTTTGATAGTAATTAAAATCTATCCGAGTGAGAAGGACATTATTTTCATGATATAACAACCACGAAACTAGAGTTTGAAGCTGAAACTAGACATTTTTTCGGTTGATTGTATTGTATCCTTTTAGTAGATGAAACTAGAGTTTGAATTAATCTCACAAATGATAAAATTATTGAAGCTGTTTTTCTCTCACTTGAGTATGTCCTTCTCTTGCTATGAATGTAAGTTTCCTTTTTGACGGACATGAGAATGTATATACATTGGCGAAGTCATGTTAAGGCCACCTGAGGTACATGTTTTTGGTGAAATTTTATTTAAAAAAATTCCCATCAGTTTATGAGAGATTAAGGATTAAGAATTTAGCATCGTCGTACAAGAAGACTCAAGCCATCTCTATTCGCACGACGCAGCCAAGTCATCATCTATTAGCCTGCCATTCACCCATGACCCATCCTCATTGCTAAACAACCTAATCTTGAGCACAAACGACTTCAGAGTCTGGCCAGTCCTCAAATTCCACCCACTCGTCCATCCCCATCCCCATCAACGACCTGGAGTCCTCGAAGTCCCAAACAACTCCACCCACGGCCCTGCCTCCAAACTCTGCCTTCTCCTTGAACAACTCCACCTCCTGACTCCAGCTTCGTCAAGCGCTCTCACAGTCCTACTGTGTGTGCCTTTCTTAGCTAGACTTCAGTCTCCTAGTGGCCACCCAACATCCCAACATGACCATCACCCAATCTTGGCATTTGTTGCCTTCTTCTGGTAAGAACCCATAAACCTAATATAGAAAGTTTTGATTAAAATTCATCAAGTTCTATTTTTGTTGTTTTTGTTAGTATTTAATGTCGTGTTTGCTTTCTAAATGAGGTGAGATTTCATAGGCAATCTAGATGTTATGATTTTAGTGACATTCATTTTCTCCCCTTTTCAACATGTCATATAAATATTCCCAAAGAATCTTGAAACTACACATTTAACTACAATAAGAAAAGGAGAATGTATTAAGTTCTTATCTAGCAATACTAGTGTTGAGCCTCCAGCAATTGAAGCACCGCAACCTTATGGTGCAGAGCCGTAGAGGAGAGGAGAGTGAGGTCAGAGGGGGCTAGGATGGGGATCTAGGAAGTGAGTCCCTTGACAAGAATCTGGGAGGTGGCGACGGAGGAGGAGAAAGGGATCGAGGATGGGGACCATGGCTAAGGGTGGTTGGGACAGGGGAGACGAGGATGAGGTCGGAGAAGGAGGTTGGGATAGGGATCTGGGAGGTGAGTCCCTCAATAAGTATCTGGAAGGTGGTGGTGGAGGAGGAGGAAAGGGATGGAGACAGTGGCTAAGGGTGGTTGGGACGAGGGAGACGAGGGTGAAGTCGGAGAAGGACGTTGGGACAGTGATTTGGGAGGGGAGCCCCTTGACGATGATTTGGGAGGTGGTGATGGAGGAGGAGGAAGGGGACTGGGATGGTGGTTGGGACGAGAGAGAGGAAGGTGAGGTCAGAGGGGTAGGGGTTTGGGAACGATGGAATATGTAGTTGTTGGTAGATTTGTAAATATGAAGAGATTTTCGAAGTAATAATATAAATTGTTGAAGGACAAATGAGGAAAAAATAAAAACAAAAACCAACTTTTGATTAGAAGTTGTCAACCTCTAGCAAAGAAAATATTGTTCTAGAAGCTATGTGATTCTGAAAAGTTTACTGCTACTTGAGACTATTTGGTGGAGTTTTTGTGAGAAGTTACATATTTAGAAATGATTTTTGTGAGAAGTTACATATTTAGAAATGGTTCAAAAGTTCTACCAAATAGACACTTAATCTCATAAAAAAAAGAGAGCATTTAAACACAAGCTGACTCCACAAGGGGATCGACTAGGCCGATCTTCTAATTGTAGCAATAGAGCCCCAGGTCGATCTTCTAATTGTAGCAATAGAGTCCACCACTCGCTACATCGAGAGAATCGGCCTTGTCGGCCCCTTGTATATGGTAGTGGGATCTACTGCTACAATGAGGAGGTTGATCTAGTCGCCTCCCAATGTGGTCACCTTAAGCCAAATTTTTGAAGAAAAAAAAGAAAAGAAAAAAAGAGAGACCAAATTGAGCTTTGTTATTTATTTTCATAACCCGATTGCAACCCACAACTTTTTCAACTTCCATACTGTTTGACAACAACTTGATTATATCATAATCATTGTTTGGATACTTTCATGATTTGACGGGTCCTAATATTACAGGACCGACAAGTAAGGGATATTAAAAAAAAAAATACACGGTGTGATACATGTGTACAAGTTAAGAATAAGTAAACCATAATTGTTAGCAAGATCAAAAGATTTTCCTTCGACTGTTTATTAATTTCCAAGTCAAACATGCCATGCTGGAGTTCCCATCCTCGAAAGTCATGTTGTCCCGTGGAAGATGCTCCAACCTTACCTTCCACGTTTGCACATGTTCTATACATCTGCGTCAAATTAAACGTCTTTGTTCAGACTTGGGACCGGATGCAATCTAATCTGACAGCCACGGCCGTCTTGCTTATGTGCTGCCTAATGCGTCTCATGCATGAATCTTGTTTTAATTTAGGGTTTGATAATGTTGTTTCAAGCGACAAAACTTAGAGTGTGATGGGTTTAATTGGAAATCATATCAAGAAATTGTCACCAACTCACTTTCACAGTATTTTCCATGTTCATCACTCAATTCATAGTTTTCATTTGCCAATTCGCATACAACCTACTTCAAGTCTTGAGTTTCATTCTACACTAGTAGACGACACGTACACGTATCATAAGTTTTTTTTTTGGAATTGGTTAACTGAAATTTCATTTCAGGGACTAAAGAAGTCGAATAAAAGCATCACCAAGTCATAATTATACAAACCTGGAATATAAAGTCCCAGATAAAAATGGATCAGAGTTTTAATCCAATAAAAGAAGTACCATAGAAAGATACTAAAAGTGATAGTACAATTAAGATATAAAGCTACTTCAAGCCTCGAAATCTTCCAGAGCATTTTGTAAATTTCCTGATATAAAGCTACACATATCATAAGTAATTTGCGTATATCTATATGTTCATAACTTATATTAGAAAAATAATTTATCTTATATATTAAGAATTTATATCTTATATTTGTTAAAACTATTAGCAAGGTTGGTTAGTTTGTGCGCAAATGTCGAAGATCCTTGCCATTACAAAATAAAACTACCAAATAGTAATGGCTAAACACACCAATTAAAATTATTTTCATTTCTAGCTAGTTATTTCATTTTTTAGTATTAAAGAATTCATACAAATTATTGACATGAAAAAGGAGATTTTATGTGAAGTAACTGATATGATATTGTAACAATTGATTGTTTAAAATAAAAGAGTTAGAAGTTAAAAAAGTTGATGATTGAGAAACAATTTAGTTCACTTAACATGAGCATAACTATTGCATCACAAATGTTCACATTAAAATGAGTGCTTAGGTGACATACTTCTCCTTTCTCAAAGTGAAAATTAGTATAATAATTTAGATATAAATATAGATAATTCTTGTTATAAGCAAATCACTATTAGTCAAAGATTTTACAATTAAACAACCATCAAAAGGTCATGGCTGAGGCCTGAGGCCTGAGGCTCTACTCTTAAGCATGGAATACCCAAGGCTACAAAAAATGGTTTTCTTTAATTTTGGATATTTGCTTCAATTCGAGCTAATTACCAATTAATTAATCAGTGGAATATAACTCGATCAAACTTGTACTAATTTTTACATCCATATCATGCAAGCTCGCCTCGTGCATGGAGAAACTGATGATCCCATGCATTCCTTTTAGGTGGCCTAACATATTCCAACTCATTATTAAAAAGCAATTCCTATTAAAACTCCTTAATTATTTGAATAGGAGGAGAGAAAGTTCGGGTTGGAATAAGGCAGGAACACAGTATAAAACGAGATTCACACACTTTTAGGCGGGACATAAGAGAAAACGTTGCTGTTCCAAATTACACGGAAGGAGTGGAGAGGAGAAAACCCTGCGTCCCGATGGAAAACGCGTGCATTCATGAACAGAAATGGACTGCAGGAAAGAAACAAAAAAGAGAAACATCTCTGAAAAGAAAGAAACGTTTGTTTCTTTTCAAGTGGTAGCGATCTTGCGACCATCACAACTTGAGAAACCTGCCTGAGCCATGCATTCTGGTTGAATTATAGCTAATAAGCTAGGCGGGCAACAAACAAGAGAAGAAGGAAGAAGAAAAGAAAAGAAGTACACAAGCATACATGCACGCGGTTTCCATCATATTTTACCCGAAGGAAGCATCAATGGAGCTTCTTTGAAGGTGCTTCCTGTTGTGTATGATAAGTGGGTATTTGTTTTGGGTCCACTTGCCTTGCAACTTAATTAAGCCATTGCTTTTGTTTCGGCATTGATTAATTAGGTCCATTCTAAAATCGGCATGTTTGATTTACTGTATTCGTTTGAGACATGAAAATGATTTTAGGGAGAGGAGAGATGAATTCTTTGGACTCTTTGGCATTTGGCCGTGAAATTCGTTCGACGATTATGACTTGAATTAGACGGTTCAACGTTCGGTATTCAATTACAATTTAATTTCAATAAATCTCTCCAGTAATCTAAGTTTATAGTTTGACGTCTATTGGTTGCATTTTATTTTTTTTTAGGCCTGGCAGATTAGATTAAAGCGAGGACTAGCTATGGCAGATTAGATTACAGCTTAAACAAAGATAAAGAGTGTAGCGAAAATCAAGCGAGAGAATCAACCACACACACAAAATATAGAGTTTATGTGGATTATCTAAAAGATTGCGTCTTTGATACAAGTAATGAGTGGATCTTTGATATAAGTGAGTTCCAGATAAGGATTAATCGATAGATTAGAATTCAAGACATCTCAACAAAGAGTCTGCAAACATAATGCAGATAGAGCGTTTGAGATTAAGTGGGTCCTTAAAAAATTGTAAAGAATTATCACTGAATTTTGTATTTCTTATCTGACATTGAAACCGAAGAAATAATATCTATCTCAACCGTTAACAAAAAAAAATTGTAATGAATCTAAAGATTGTGAACTTCTCAAAAAATTGTAATGACCGTTTGAGAATGCATGTGGACTTTCTTTTTTTTTGACAAAAATCTACCTTGATTGAGACAATACCTTTTGATGCTGTAAAAAGTATCCTTTTTTACGATAGTATGCTATGATCTTGAGTAACATTGGCAATCAATGCAATCCTTTTAACTTGTTTTTTGACTTTAGTTTAACTTATATAAAATACAAGCAGCACTTGGTCAAATTTTCTTGAACATAGTCTGGAAGGAACTAGAAATTCCCAATAAGAGGTCGATGCTCTATTATTAAAGAACTATTTTTGATTAAATTCAAACAAAACGTGTTTACAATTTCTTTCTCGATATAGACCACCAAATAATTATGGTCGATGAATAAAAACTCACAAAAAAATTCCACTTTGTTTAATTATAAATAAAAATTCACAAAATAAATTTATGAAACAAGATAAATAAAAACTACTCTTTCTTCAATTTAAATTATGGTCGATGCTCTATTATAGCTAAAAAAACTATTTTTGATTAAATTCAAACAAAACGTGTTTACAATTTCTTTCTCGATATAGACCACCAAATAATTAATAAGAAACTCATTCTCTACTTTATTTCTAAGTCTTGTCTTGACAATCTTTATGACTGAAAATGCATACTCAGTCGTTGTTGTGGAGACTAGAAGAGTTAATACAAGAGGATTCAATTCGTCAACCAAAGGAAAAAATTTTGACATATCTATTTTTATCAGTCCTCTATATAGTTTAGAAATTGTAGACAATCTTTAAATTCATATTATTGCAATTAATATCTCAAAATATATTTCTCTTGATCATTGCAATATGTAGGATAAAACTTCTCCACTGGAATGCAAATGTGATCAATATTGAAAAGACTATAAGGATTCTTAGAGAGTAGAGATGTACTAAGTCGAAGAATTTCAACTGTTTATTCACTAAATCTAATATGTAACTCTTATAATTGTGAATCAATTACAACATAAATTAAATATGTTTACCAGATAATAATACTTAATCGTGATATTGTCTACTTGATGACATATCCGTTCTCCTCTATCTTTGAAAAAAAAATACTTTTATTAGGAATATTGATAAGATTTTTTTTTTGTAAAATAATTACATCTCGAAATAAAGTATCGCAATTAGATTCTCTCATTTTTTGAAAAAATGTATTTGTACTTAATAGTAATCATATAGCATCCAAAATATCTTGTAATATATATCAGTAATTCTTAAGTGTTCCTTTCATTAAATGTAAGACAAACACAAACTCAAAAAATATTATTATTTTACATGCTTTATCAACATCACCACGTTACGTAATCCTGAATCCCATTCTAATAACTTCACAACAATATTTACTTCATAGACCTTGTTATTTTATATATATAGGACCCCCTTTTTTTTTAAATATTTTGCAGGGACATTGGCCCAGAACATAGTTTCATATAAATAACCAAATAAGTAAGTTTCGTATAGATTTTTTATGACTTTGCCTCTATGTAACCATTTATTTATTTATTTTTAAAATAACCCAACATCATAAGTATGTTTCCGATGTTGTGTTTTAACCACCTAAAATAACTTTGACCAACTATATATTCACTATTTATTCTATTTCCCTGGACTTCTGGCATTGTTTGACTCACATAAAAGCAGTTAGCACTTTGTTGCTTAAGTTTCTTGATCATATTTCATACTAATAATCAAATGAGAATAAATTCCCTGTGGGTTTCGCAATTCCAATGAAATTATGATAAGCAATGTTATCTCATCTTCTTTCTTTTTTTCTTTCTTTCCAAAGACAAACAAATTCATGCAAGCTCTCTACAGCTAGTTATTCTCCTAAAGTTCATGTCATGCTTTTCACATAAATGGAGAGAAAATAAACCAATATGTTATGTACTAGTACCATCCGGTTATCTTGTGTCTTAAATCAAAGGCAATACACCAATTTGAAGCTGGAGAGTAGAGCTGCAGGAGACGTGCATGGTAAGAGATCAAATCTAGCGCTATCCTCGACACATCCTCCAAACATAATCAACACTCCGTTTGAAAATTCTTCCATATACCAGGTGTCCAAATAAAGTAATTTTGTTACGTAAATTTAAGATGTACGCCATCGTCTCCCAAGTACAATTCACATGGCCATGTCATCTTCGTTTTTCTTTCCTCGGACAGAAAAGGCAACTCGCTCCACAATTCAATCAACCCACTCCAATTCTCACCAACATCTCCTCTCTGACGCAAACCCATGCGTACACCCTCATCTCTCACTCTCCTCTATATAAACCTCCTCATATCTACCATTCTCTCCCCTCACCGATACCATTTCTACCACCACCGCCAACACCACTACCGTTGTCGTCGTCGTTCACGTCGGAGAAAATGGATTTCTCCTACTCCACCCTCCCTTCTACCAACGTCACCACAACTCCGTCTACGCGACGGAGTTCCAAATTCATCTCCGCCGTGGCCACCTCTTTCCTCCTCCTCGCTCTCGTAGCTCTCGTGGTCAAGCCTCCCACCTCAATGCGGAGGACTCCGGCCGTGGAGCCGGAGATTCCAACGTCGGTGCCGTCGACGAGTTACGTGTCGAGAGGTGTGAGAGAGGGGGTGTCGGAGAAGTCCTCGGGAGTGTATTGGACGGCGAAGGACTCTGGCAGACCGTCTTGGACCAACGACATGCTCCGGTGGCAACGGTCCACGTTCCACTTCCAGCCGGAGAAGAATTGGATGAACGGTCATGATCTAGTCCTACTCCGATTCTACACGTTCTTTCGTTTCGGAGATTTTGCTATTTGTATACTAAATTTGTTGTTTTTTTTCTTTCTTATCCTGGGACATGGTCTGGATTTCGCTGGTGGATGGTTCGGTTCTTCTCCTTCAGATCCAAACGGTGAGAGCTCAAAACCCAATAACTCAAAAGAAAATTTTTAAAAAAACTGAATGATTTGTCTTCTTAATTTGGAGTCAACCAATGCATTGAGATTTTCTGCTCAGACGCTGCTTCAGGCACCATGATGGTTATCGTGCACAGCTCAGATTCCTCTGGCTTGTGTCGTTGATTGTCTGACGTTGACCTGGTTTTTCTTTTCCTTCTGGAGAATATTTTATTTTATTTTTCAGTTTCTTTACGTGTCTTTCTTCTTCCTTTTCATCTTCCAGAAATTTTCTTGACAATTCAATCCATGACTTTGGGAGTGGTAGTTAGAAAACGTGCTTCTGGATCTTAAGATTTGTCTTGTTCTTGCCTTTTTGCTTTCTTAGTTTTTGATGGTTGGAAGGTTGGGTGTTGTTGGATTTTCTGAAGATGTGGCCCATCTGACCAGTAGGATGCTACCTAAAGAACCACACATAGGACAGAACTTTATTCAATTTAAGAGGAAGAAGACACCTTCTGACTTTCATTTCTATTTGGTGTGTGCTATTTTGAAGATGGAACCTCCAGTAAACTCCAATCTGAAGTCTTCAATTTGACTGACAAAATTTTGAACCCATAACTTTTTATTTTTTTTCCCCTCTTTAATTTATAAAAACATCGAGCTTCCTTTTAAGTGAAACATAAATATGTAAATGCCGGCATGTTTTAAAAATAACATTGCAGTTACTTTTGTATTTATTAGAAATTACTTTGTGCGTAGTTTGATTGACATAAAAAGTAGTTCTCAATTCAGATGTTTTTGTCAATAGAATGGTCATTGTTGAAATATGGAGGGTCTACTCAAAATCAATTGATAACGAGTGGAAAGATTTATCTAAACAAAATTATAAATTCAATCTTCACTTTTTTCTAATGTAAGATTATTTTAAAAAAAAAATTCACTTATAATCTCTTTTAGGCTTAACAAGTATCTATTTTGGACATAAGTATATATGTATGGAGTTAAGAGTCATTTGGATCTCTCTGAACTTGTGATACTATGTTGAAATTAGGTAGTACCATTAGATTTCTTTTATATAGGATAAATTAAATTTTTGTTAAATTCATATCCACAAAAAATCAAACAATTATAATTTTGGCAAACTTCATGCTTAATTTGATAATTTTCTTGAGACAGATTTCCAATAAACCTCGTGCTTGAAAAGTGTATGATATGACCAACTTGGCACAGAAGCTGCCAACCCACGTAATACACGTTGGAAAATATTTATCTCAAAATTGAAAAATCTCTTCTTCTTTTTTTCATTAAAAAATAAAAATAAAATAATAGCGTCGGCAAAATCTTACCATTCGACAACCACTCGTAAACGCCAACACCAAACCGTCCCAAGATCCAAATCGAAGAATTTGAGAAATAAACGGTAGCACGATTGAATATTGAATTCCTTCTCATTTTTTTCCTGTTACGTTGGCAGGTCCCCTTCATTACAAAGGATGGTACCATCTCTTCTACCAGTACAACCCGGATTCCGCAATATGGGGCAACATCACGTGGGGACATGCCGTGTCACGTGACCTCATACACTGGTTCCATCTCCCTCTGGCCATGGTCACCGACCGTTGGTACGACGTAAACGGCGTCTGGTCCGGCTCTGCCACGTTCCTCCCCGACGGTCGTGTCGTCATGCTCTACACTGGCTCGACCAACGCGTCGGCTCAGGTCCAGAACCTGGCCGTCCCGGCTAACCTGAGCGACCCCCTTCTTCTTAAGTGGCGAAAGTCAGACGCTAACCCGATTCTCTTCGCACCGCCGGGAATCAAGTCGACCGACTTTCGGGACCCCACTACCGCTTGGTATGTCCCCCATGAATCCGCATGGCGAATCGCCATCGGATCCAAGGACGCTGAGCACACTGGCCTCGCATTGGTTTACAGGTACTGAAATCTAGACATCTGATTTAAAATCAGTTAATTATTGTTGCTTTCATAAATAACTAACGTCTAATCCATCTTTCGTTGTCAACGTGGGACTATTCCAAAAGAACGAAGGACTTCGTCAACTACGAGATCTTGCCTGGGGACATGCACGCCGTCCCTGGCACCGGAATGTGGGAGTGCATAGACTTCTATCCTGTGGCGACAACAGGACGGAACGGGCTGGACACATCGATCAATGACCCTACCGTGAAGCATGTGCTCAAGGCGAGCCTCGACGACGACAAGCATGACTACTACGCAATCGGTTCCTACGACGTGGAGGCCAACACGTGGACACCCGATGACCCGGAGAACGATGTTGGCATCGGCCTCCGGCTCGACTACGGCAAGTACTATGCCTCGAAGAGCTTCTACGACCCGACGAAGCAAAGGAGGGTGTTGTGGGGATGGACCGGTGAGACGGACAGTGAAATGACAGATATCCAAAAGGGTTGGGCTTCTCTTCAGGTGCATTCAATATTTCAATTGAACATAAATGCATTGCTTAGTTATCTGTTGCGGTCCCGGCTCACATGATCCAACGGTTCTGGTTGTCACTCACGCGGCGGGTTTCAACTTATTTATATATATATATACACAGTAGACACACACACACTTTCGTACCATGTCTGTGTTTAGGTCATGTCCTGAAGTGACTATCGATGTCTACTGCAGACTATTCCGAGAACCGTGACCTTCGACCAGAAGACGAAGAGCAATCTGCTCCTTTGGCCTGTGGATGAAGTGGAGAATCTTCGCCTGAGCGGCAAAAACTTCACCGACATCCAAGTTGCTGCTGGCTCCGTCGTTCCCCTCGACGTCGGCCATGCCTCACAAGTGAGAAGACATATTAAATCTTCTGAGTTCGGAATGAGATGCGAAATATTCAAATGCAGAATAATTATTCATCTAGTTCAAACAGACCTTCTGTCTTTAATGTTCGAAGTTGTGACATGTGTCCTTTTGTTTTGCGTCACAGTTGGATATAACGGCGGAGTTCGAAGTAGAGAAGGAGGCGTTGGAGGCGACGGCGCCGGAGGCCGACGTGGGCTACAACTGCAGCACCAGCGGTCGAGCAGCCGGACGAGGCGCGTTCGGTCCGTTCGGACTCCTCGTTCTCTCCGACGAGAAGTTGTCGGAGCAGACTGCCGTCTACTTCTACATCGCAAGACGCGTTGATGGCAAGCTAGACACCTTCATCTGCCAGGATGAGCTCAGGTGACGATTTTTTTTCCCGTAATCAGCACTTGTTCCTTAATTAAGTACATAAATCTTCATTTGGGTTGTTAAAATCTTACATCGGACTGGCTTGATCTCATGTGAATTAACTTGCAGGTCATCGATGGCTAATGATCTGGTGAAGAGAGTCTACGGTAGTGCTGTTCCAGTGCTTGATGGAGAGAAGTTGTCAGTGAGAATACTGGTGATTAATCAACTCAAGCTACTTCTTTTCTTAGCACGTACTTGAATAGCTGAAATGAAGCTGTTATATATTATGTCATTAGTGATGATTAATCTTGCTGGATCTCACAGGTGGATCACTCTGTAGTGGAGACATTTGCACAGGGAGGAAGAACTTGCATCACTTCTAGAGTATACCCAACAAGAGCAATCTTTGGAGCAGCAAGACTTTTCCTGTTCAACAACGCTACAGGAGCACATGTCACCACCACGTCTTTGAAGGTTTGGGAGATGAACTCGGCCTTCATTCGCCCATTTGATTTCGATAAAGATTATAAGAATCAAACAGCAACCTAACAAAAATGATTGATACATATATGATTTCATTCTTTGATTTCTTGGAGATGAGTATATTGGTCAGCCCTGGTTAGGTAATTTTTTGATGGCTGGGTATTTGTTTTTGTGTTTATTGTTTATTGGTTTCCCTCTGGTTAGGCTGAAAGAGGCTGCTTGCAGAGATGGTTTTTGTCGACTGAAAATTACAAATCTAATGTTGGTGTATGTACTTCATAGAATCTTCTTGGGATAACCTATCTTGCTTCCATTTCCAGCGGATTTTTCATGGCATCTCAAGTAGATGTTACTACAAATTAATATTGGCAAACAAAGTAAATTTTCTCTTTTGAATCTTACAAAGTAAGAAAAACTACGGTCCAGTAGGGAATCTCTTGTATTTACATACAGTGCCTTTAACAAAGATGTCCAGTTATATCTTATAGTTAACAAACTTTTGACATCGGATGTCTCGTCGGGCTTTATGGGCAATGACGACGATAACATCAACATACTATAGGGATAGAAAAACTAAAATAATGTGCATCTAAATTGGAAAAGTCGTTTCGAATAACGACTGATTGTGCATTGTGAGCCTAATCCAAAATTGGTTTCGAATAGAACGCAACAAGTAGAAAAGTTTGTCCACAACATGGCTTCTTCATATATTTTTGCACTTAAAGTTCTATTCCAACACATATCTAAACTTTAATTATATTTTTAATTTACATGGAATGTCAATGATAAACAAAATAAATTTCTTTTGAATAATACAAAAGACCGAAAACTACACACAGATGGTCTATCAAGACTCGATAGACTGTCACAGCTTTCTGTCATGTCTCGCAGAATGTTACATGTAAGTACTAGTTCTATCTAATCATAATTAATTAAGAAATCTAATTAATAACAAACGAGAAAGTTATAAGTAACTATTCAAAATTTGTGTGTAGTTAGTAACTCCAATCTACGTGTACCAGAACTAAACTACATCTTTAATCAACACTTGAGAACAAAATATTAAAATAAAATACATGAGTGACCTCAAGTCATCTAGTGTACGTCTACCAAGAAAACAACGGAAAAACCATAAGCAAACCAAAATCTCATTTCTTAAAACTTGAACGATAACTAAAAATCTACTTATAAATTCTTCAGAAAATTTCCTTTCAAATCATACTTTTCTCAAACTCATTCTCTTTCTTGAATTTTATGCAACTTAGAAAATCATTTTTTATGTATTCTAGAGAAACAAATCCATACTAGATTCTAGCTTAAACAAAAGTTCAAGCCAAGCTCAAAACATAATTAAATCATGGTTAGAAACTAGCCTAAATCACAATTCTTGTCTTAACTAGAACCTGGCTAAAACCATAAGTCAAATCTCAAGTTGATTCTAACTTAAAATCAAACACACAACTCAAGTCAAAAGTAGTAATGCTACCTTGGCCAAACGTCATCTAGCCACAAGCAGTCGACAAGATACTAACTCCGACCCTCCTGCACTGTCGTAGTGAACCTTCTCGTGCTGGGGCTATGATTGCCCAGCCAACGGACTCACTTTATCACATTTATTTTCTCATAAGTATGGGGATGCGTTCTCTAATGCCTCAATTGGTGTCTGGATATCGAGGTATTCATTCATAGGCTCGGCCAACACCGGCTCATAGGATAGACGGATCTCATTCACCCAGGTCCCAAATCTCGACAACCACGTCTTCAGACTAGTAACCGATCTCACTAGGGTCTTATCCTTCTATCAGTCACTGCCCTATAGCTACATGGATCCGGAAAAATACAGAAATTCTTTTTAAACATGCAATTATCTTTTCAAACCACTTTGAAACATTTTCTATTATAGGAATTCTTTTCCTAGAAATCATGATCTAAAGCATAAGGATTTCCACTAAAAGCAATCTTATTAAATCATTATAATAAAGCCATTAAGATTAAACTTTTAAAACTTAGGAATTAATGGCCTCGAGACCTATTTCGGCAGACCGAACCAGGGTCGGTATGCTAAAATCCCCCTATTCCGGTATATTGAGGGTTGGTATGCTGAAATCTCTTGTTCTAGCATACTGAATATAATTGATATGTCGAACTAGGTGACTGCCAGAAAAGTAATCATCTGGCCTGCAACCGAATTGCTAGAATGGGAGTCTTGGGCAGACTCATTTTTTGTGACCCACAAATCTTACAAAAATACTAGAAACATAGCATTCTAAGTCTACTACTATTTGGGAAAAGTTTCATTAAAAACCATTAAACATAGACTGAGATCTTAAAATCAAAAGCTCCAATTTGAATCACTGTAGCACATGCATGAAATTTCTATGAAAAATCTTCTAAAATCACTGATATAACTTGGAAAATTCATGGATTCGTCAAGAACTCCTTGATCTAAGCTGTACTACTCATTTCCATGGATTTAAACCAATTTTTATATCATTTATCAAAATTTGAACTTAAATGGAGAAGGGAAGTTGGGACGGGATGCGTATTTAGAGTGGATTTCCAACGATTCCTCTCCCTCTCCGGTGAACTCCCTACCTCCTCTGGTGTCCACTGAGCTTACCCAACCTTCGGTGAGTACTCTTCCCCTGTTGCTCACCTCTCCCTTCTCTCTTGGCCTTTAGCCTTTTCCCTCTTTGTTTGGTACCTCTCCCTTCTCTCTTGGCCTTTAGCCTTTTCCCTCTTTGTTTGGTTTTTTCTTTGGCTTTTTTCCTTGGCTCCCCCTCTCTTCCTTGGGTTGTCGTTGCTGGTGCCATCTCTTACTTCCCTTTTATGGGTCATCGCTCGCTTGTCGCCATTTGTCACTGACAGTCGCTGAGAATCCTGACGAATTGATGAGGTGGCATGGCGAAAGGCTGCAGAGGTCACGTAACACTTTCTTCTGTTCAAGTCCCATACACATACATGGAACACAAAACGCTAAGATACCACACAATGGAGAAATTACCAGAGATAAGCATTGATATAATAGAAGGATTACTACATAGATCAATATTAATTCTCAAATTATCCATATTACAACACATAATAATACATTATTTTGGATAACTGGTGTATCGATCTATGAATCTAAAATATGGTCAGGCCAAACTGGGCACGGATGTTACATTTTCATACTTTGGTTGCTTGGTCTTGGGGGCAACCCTGGTTGCCTTACCAGCCTCATTTGCACCATAGACTTCTCATTCTAGTTCAGTCTTTACCTTGCGTGAAGACGGGTTCTAGATATGCATAGGAGGTAACCTCCATCACTTGTTGAGTATTAACCTTTTTTATAGGATGGTCGGAGACTTTGGGGAATTGCTAGTTGTGGACCTTAGTCTAGATCAAGCTAGATTCCTAGTTTTAGCCACATCAAAAATCCAACTTCACATGGGCAAGACTGTTCCTGAGGTTCGTTACTATGCTTTTGCTAGGAATGTGTATCTCAACAAATTTTATAGAAGTTGGGATCTGTGTCCTTTAGCTTCTTCATCCTGGAGTCCCTCTCCCTCTTCATTTCCTTTAGGACCTCTCTTTCAAAAGAGTTTTTTAAAACCAACTGGCAAGACATTCAAAAATACTAAAGGTTGGAAACAACAATTGAGGTGTTAATCAAGGGAAGAATGTGTAGAAGTGATCCTCTTCGATGGGTTAAGGTGGGAATTCAAAGACCCCTATGCAAACATTGTACAATTCTGCTCAGTCTGCCTTCGTGGGTCTGCTTCCTAAGCTTTGGGAGTCCTTTCTACTAGAGCAACCTCCTATTGTTGGTCCGGTCAGTACCACTTATACAACCTCTCCCCTTACTAGTTTTACTAGTACTGTCTCTATTCCATTTCTAGGTTCGGTCCCTCTGACCTCTGTCCAACAAACACGTCCTCCTTATGCCTCCCTCGATTAACCCCATTGAGGTAGTAGCTAATATTCCTACCTCTGTCATAAACCAGGCGATTGATGATCTAATTTTATCTTTCAACAATGCTAAATCAACCTTATCAGATTAGATTTTAAGGCACAGAAGATTCACAAAGTTAAACTCAAAGCTATTTTGGCTGTGTGATTAACTCATAATTCATGCATATTTTATTCCTATATTTGTCTATTTTGTATATAAATAATATTACTCGAGGTGTTTTGTGCAAATTTTGCAGAATTTGAGGACTTATAAAGAATCTACGAAAAAAAAGGAGAAAAGAATAATTGTGCTGAAAAAGAAGAGATTTTTGTATGGAAAATTTTAGAGCTACGTTATGGGGTCAAATACACATTTTCCACATACCTAAATACTAGTAAAATATCAGTCAACCAGTGGAAAAAGTCAGAGAAGATTCCAAAGGATATGGATGCCTCCTAGGTGCCCGAACCAGATATTTTTGACTCCGTCTTTTTTGAATGAGATTTTTATTTAGAAATATCTTGTATTCAAAATTCAATATTAAATTTTGTATCCGGATTTATTTCTGACATAAGCAAGTCCTTGTAAACCTACAAAAGGACATATTATGTAGATCTATGGATCAAATCGAAGTTTAGAATCTGTTTCTTTTCTGTATTTTGGGAGAAGAGGAAGATCATCTATAATATCATGTTTCTTCAATAAAAGTGTATTTTATTTACTTACGTCTTCTATTTTTTCTCTTCCTTCTTTTATTTTATTGTTTTGCGTAATCATGTGTGACTTATTTTTTAGATCTAAGATTGAGATGAAGTTCATGTAATATTATATGTCATGATTAAATGACTCTATTTTTTCTCTTTATACTTATTACTATGATCATGTGAACTGGATGTATATTGCATAATTTCCTCATAAAATCGATAAATTTTGATATATTAAGATTGAGATTCACTTTTTAGTCTATGCTTAGGGAAGATTAGAATGAGGACTATGTGTATAATCGCAGTTTCTTCATAGGTCATTGGTTTTAATTTGGTTTGTGTGTTTTTTTTTTTTAACTTGATAGTCTATGGTGCATTACATATATATTATTCTTGTTAAGATAAGAATCATTGAATTAAATTATTTAAATCAATCGGGAAACATAGAGTGGATTTAATCATGTATTTATATTTACATGAATGGATTCGAAAATCCTAGTTCTTCATTTATTCTGAATTTTTCTCAAGTGTTTAGTCCTTAATCAACATCTCTCCATTTTCATCTCAATAATTGATAATATTCTTTGTTTTTGAAACAATTTTCTATGTGGGATCGACCCGTATTCACCACGTACTACATAATACGTCGTGTACTTGTAGTAAGTAAAACAATCACATCACTGTGATTGATGAAATTGATGATAATGAGTTAGAGAAGATGTCCAACGACCCTACTACATTACTATAATTGTCTCCTTTGCCAAGTCAAGGTATTTCTAGTACTGGATCTTTATCAATATCTCCTTGTAATGTTACAATAATCAATGCTTCTGATTCCTCTTCCCCCTCTTCTTCTATCTCTCTTGTCAACAGTGACTCAAATGAAACTACTGAATTGACAAATGATATTTTCATGTAGAATTCTTACGAAGAATTTTCTGATTTTTGTGTCAAGATTGGATTGTCTTTTGATAATACTCTTAAGGCTAAGAATTTTGTTTAATATTGTTAGATGTCAGCAATCTTTGCCTCTAGTTAATAAGGAGGATACTGTGTAGAGCTATTAACGGCTCTATGTTTTTAATTCTATTCATATTAAATGATTATTTTGACCTAGAATATCAGGGGACATTACAAGAAAATCGACATTTAGCGAGGACAATATTCCTCGCAACGTCCTCGCAACGTCCTCGCCATTTCCTCGTTAGATAGTTTAACGAGGACTTTGCGAGGAATAAGTATTCTCGTAGCTACGTAACTCGTTAAATCAATATTGCGAGGATTTATCCTCGCAATGTGCTCGTGTAGATTGCGCGAGGACATTACGAGGAAATATTTCCTCGTAATGTCCTCGCCTTATCCTCGTAAGTTCTCGGTAAGTGCTCGCTAAATATAATGCGATTGTATGATCGTTCCAGTTTTAGCGAGGACATTTCCTCGCCAATTACTCGCTAAGTGCTCGCTAAATATCGTTATGTTTGCGAGGAAATGTCCTCGCTGTGTCCTCGCTAATACTGGACAGTAAAAAAATTTAAAAATTCCATTAAAATACCTGTTACAATGACATTCAATTAACTGTTACAATGACATTCAAATACATTCACCACATATACAGATTTCATAAAAAAAAAATTCCATTCCATTATACATCATAAGATTTCACATTCAAAGTTTTTACCAAAAAGTAGCTAATACAACACTGAAATATCTTAATACAAGT
>JAMKQA010003587.1:0-37843 GCA_024699735.1 Posidonia australis
CCCCCCCCCCCCCCCCCCCCCTCTAGAGGAGCTATTCGATCCCACAGTTCCGAGGGCTCAAGTTAGTTGGTCTTGTGTAGGGTGCACTGAAAAGTCATTTGGTGACACTACCTTGTGGTGTTGGGCATCGATCTGGCTATGCTCCTAAGGGACATGAGCTAGTAGACGTCTCACACCTTGACACCAGAACATAGGGTTTTGGTTGAGAGTTGTGTTCGTGTCCAGTCTTGTAAGTCAAGCAAGACCTCGAGACAATTACTTTGGTTTTGGTGTGGCTATTTGGGCATGACATGAGAGCTGTCAAGGCTTTGTTTTTAAGTTGTGACTCTTGGTTTCTAGTTTTCATGTGGCTTTGAGTACGGTGTTTTGTATTATTTCTAGAAAAATATTTAAATGATTTCGAAATTGATTTTAAAAAAGATCTTGGAACAAAAGAAATGTGTTTGCTTGCAAAGATTTAAACTATTTGTTAAAGGAAACTATTAAGTGATTTGGAAAATGGTTTTTCCAAAAGATTTAAAAGCGCATCCTCAAGTTATTGGTTTCCCTGTGGTGTTTCTGTAGTGTTTAAGATGATTCCGGAAATGGCTGAAAATGATTTCCAATGGAATTTGGAAAGACATGCATAGTTTTGCAAAGGTTTTGAAAGAATTTCTAGAGTTTTCTGTTTGCTCAGGCCAAGAGACTGATGAGGCGTGTTGCCAAGACAATGGGGTATAACGACATCCTTGTGTGGTTGAGCACGTTGCCTAAGGTGAGGCTAGAGACCAAGAGGCTAAGGTAAGTGTTCGTCATATCTTAAAGGTATGATACTCTAGGATTGTCGGTCACGAGGCCAAGGCTGAGTTCTATAGGTCGAGGGAAGCTGAACTTGGAGGTATGATACTCCGTTGTTCCTAGTGTCAAATACTAAGGATGCTGACTGTACACAAAAGTACCGTGGTAGCAAACCCAAGGAATATGAAATCACTGTGTAGCTAGACGTGACACCCTAGTAGTATGGGTATCGAGACTGTCTAGTGTCGACAGAACCCAAGGGTGAGGAGCCTCTAGTTGTTCAAGCATAGAGACTGAGACTGTGATTGGACACCTAGAGAGGCGTATGATGTGTAGGTCCTATGAGGGGATAACTTTCCCGAGGAAGGCTAGCACAATGAGGGTCTTGTAGAGAGGTAGAATACTGTGATGGGTAGACACCTCCACTGGCTTATCCATGGTAGTATAGACACCGTTAGTTGCTCTTCTGTGGACTACTTGTAGCTAATGTCAATTGCTTGGTGTCAAGCAGTACGACACACAAAGAGGTCATGAGTCGAGACAGGTAGGCTACAATTGTCCATGACAGTGCAGTGGTTTCAGGGACTTTGTCTCCAACAACTGCTTATGGCCAGTGCTTATTAAGACTTTGTGGTTTTCACTGATGAGTGGCATTGCTTTGCTTACACCATGAGTGGCATTGTTTTGCATGCGCCTGTGAGTGGCGTTGAATTGTTTGCATCCATGAGTAACGTTGAATTGTTTAAGCTTATGAGGAGTATTGAGTTGGTTGCGTCCGTAGGTAGTGTTGTCGTTTCAAAGTTGTGGAGTGGTGCTAGTTTTTGAGATATGATTTGTTTGTTCTGATTGAGCAAAGGCTCAGTATTGGTGTGGCACTCTCCTATGGTTGTGGACTTGATTTGGTAGGAGTGACCATTTCAAATATGCATAAAGTTTTGAAAATCATGCATATTGTTTGAAGGAAAGAAAGAAAATGCTTTTGAAAGACATGAGTGTGATTTTGAAAAGAAAAGAAAAGAATTGTTTTCAAAGGTATTATTTTAAAAGGATTTGTTGCTAATTGGGCAAAGGAGTATTGCTTCGTGATAGTGTACGACCTTCAGGAGAAAGGCCAAAGTAACATGTGTTTTAGTGGAGTGTGTGTTGGGTGACCTTTCAATGGTCAGTCATGTGTATTTGTTTAATATTTTTCACAGGTATAGGATAGGATTTAAGAGTTTACTCGTACACTCAGAACTAGAGTCAGTCGACCACACATCAAGAAATCTTAGTGAGTGTTTAGTAGCTTAATTTTATTTCAATAGATAGTGTTTTATTTATATTACCTATAATTGGATTTAGTTCTTAACTAATGTAAAAAAAAAGTAACTAGGTTGAGAAGTAACGACTTTTGAATTTAGGTTGTTACAATACATTATAATACCAAATATTACTCCAAATGAAAATCATTTTAATCTCATGGAAACAAAGAGAAAGTTGGAACACCTGTTGACGAAAGGCCATTTTTTTGTACCACAATCTTGACCATCCACTAACAAAGCATCCAAAATATCTCCACTCCACGTTCAATTAGTGAAGGATCTATTTACTCAGAAAATCTACAACTACTTCCTTTGACTCTTGAGCACCCATGGAATTGTCAACTGAGGGTGTATCTCGTCCAAGCTGTTACTATACGAGAGAGCAAACCACAGTGGCAAAGAATTTCTTAAGAGACTTTAGCTACTTCAATCTCTGACGAGGAAATGAAGAGGAAGACAATGAGGTGGACATGATGGCTCTCCTCTAGGGTTTTAAAGTGAGAAAGAAGAAAGAGAAGAGAAAGGAAGACAAAGATGGCTGAGACCTTAACATTAAAGAGAAGAATGACAAGGTGGGCTTGTAGGTGGCGTGACAACTTGTGGCTCCCTTCTAGGGCTTTCAAGTCCAAGAAGGAGAAGAATGGAAAGGAGACCTTGATGTTGAAGAAAAGAACAACGTAATAGGCATGTAGGTGCTGTGGCAGCTTACAGCTCCCCTAACTTAGAAGTCTAGGAAGAAGAAGAAGGGAGAGAATGAAGGGAAAGGAAGGAAGAGAAAGAAGAGGAACGATTCATCCAGTTTTCACCCTAATTAATTTAATACGTTAGGAGACATTTTTGTCCTTTTAGTTAACCAAACATTTCCTAACAAAATGATTAAATTGACTAATGATAATAGTCGAGGGTATCGAAGTGAATGGTTTTATAGTTGAAGATACTGAAATGAAAAAATAGATATAGTTGAGAATACCATTGAAGAAATTACTTCTTACATATCTAACTTCACATATAATATTGAAATTTTATAGATTGGAATATGTGAATCTAACATAGTGGGATGAAAGCAGAAAAGGAAATAAAAAAAAACATTGATTTAAATAAAACTTATGAGTTCACAATAAAAATTATAATATTTAAGTAGAACTAATTAATAAAATAAAAAACTTAATAAAGTTGGATATAAAAAAGAAAATTTGAAATTTAAAAGATAATCAAGAAACCTTATGAGTCTTACATAATAGTAAAGGAATTAATAGTTTTTCAAATTTAGATGCATTGGTAATTCAAAAACCATGGTAGATTAATGAAATGATATATGGCTGCATAGAGGTAGGCCTCACTTAATGAAATTAAGAAAAATTTAAAATAATTAAAAAAAACTTGGTAGTAAAAAGGAAGGGTTTCCTTGGATCACCTTAATGCGAAAAACACGTGCTTGCCTAGTATAATAGTATGATATTAGTAAGGACCAACTCCAAACTCACTATTTCAAAAAAGAAAAAAAACCACATGCTTATTTTCCTGCACATTGTAGGTTCGTAAAAAATGGAAAAACAACTATTACCGTTTGCAAAGAAAAAAAGGAAATACTACCAGAGATATTCATTTAAACAGCGAAAAAAGGAAAAAACAAAAAAAAGAAGAAACCAAGAAATGGACGTGCATACACGTGTCAACATCACCCAATTTCCCACGACCTTTACGGCTCTATCCCTGTCTCTCTCTGTTTCGCCACAGATCCCATGCCATCCTCCCGACCAGTTTGCAGAATGGTGGGTTCCGACTTCGTCCAGTGGCTCGGGGTCGACACGTCCGCCGCGGTCCTCGCCTGCCTCGACGACTGCGCCGACCTTGTCTGTGCCTCCGCCGTCTCCCGCACTTGGCGACGATTCGGTGAGCACCTCTGCTTCGTCATGGATTCGGGATTTTGAGGTTTTTCTTTGTTGTTTTTGTTTGTTTGTTTGGATCGCCGTTGGTTTTTATGATGGCTGATGATGGATTAGGGAAAAATTGCACATTTACTCCGGGGGCGTGATGGCGTCTGGATTGGAGCAGTTCAAGACGATATCATATTGTCTTCCCTTGATTAGATTAGAGTAAATTAGATATATTTTGTGTGTTCTGCCGATCAGAGCCTTTTGTTTCTCTCTGATGTGGTCTAAAGCGAGAAGAAAGTTCAATCAATTTCTGGTTTTTTCAGCAATTTTTAGTTTAGTGTGCGTGTGTGATGATGGGCATTTTACTTGGGGGATGTAGACGATTTGGTGATGCGTTGACTACAAGTAGACGTGATGTGATTTTACTTTGGTGTGCGTGAATAATTTAATGATGCAGTTTGCAGTGTAATGTTATTTAACTTTTTATTATGTAATACCTATAAACAGTTTGCTTTAGCCATATAATGACCTAGGAGGTGATTAAATGTCATTTGCTAAATCTTTTATCCTTGATAAAACCGGGTGTGGGTCAGTTATAAGGTACCCTGTTGCAGGGCTTGGAAACAGATATGAACAAGAAAAATAATCAGCCATGGTGCTATTCGTGAACCCCAGTTTGTAGCTTGCCCGCCATCCGATTGTGGTGATATGTTCAGTTGACTTCTTAATTAACAAAAAACCCTTTTTTGTCACAAAAAACCCTTTTTTGTCCTAAAAAAAAAAGATTAATAATTCATGAAATAAAGGTCACAAGTTTGGGTGAATAAACAAAATTAAAGTAAAAAACAATAACTTGGTATCAAGGCTTTTCCTCAATCTGAACCTGTTGAGCTGAACTGGTTTTGATTTTATCAACTTCCAGTTAGGGCCTTTTTAAACCAAAATTAAACCTTCTATATGATATTACATATAAATAAATTACAAACTTTTAATGTTACTTTTTGAGAACTAATTAGAGTGTAATGTCCTTTATCCACATGTATAAGGGGAACCATTTGACACAAAAAGCCCATGTAGGATAGAGAAAATATTGAAAAGTATGCACGACAATCTAGACACTATAATTTGAAGTGTTCTTTCTTCTAATGATAAATAATTAAAAAATTTAAGGTTGATTGTTTGTTGAGTACTTTCCTAGGAGACAGGATACTGCTGCTATAAATGATAGAATATTAAGTTTGAAAATTGAGTTTTCAAATTGCAACCACGACCACCCTTTTTTTCAAGGATACAAGAATCACACATGTAAATTATGTAGACCAACTTCACAAATACGTACATGCTGCAGCGATGCATGTGCATAATTCTAGTGTGACTGGAATGCTTCTAGTGCATGATGGCGGCTGGATTGGAACAGTTCAAGCGGATATCATCTTGTCTTCCCCTGATTAGATTAGAGTAAATTAGATCCTTGATGAATATTGTGTGTGTGCTGTTGATTGGAACCTTTTGATCCTCTCTTATGTGATCTAAATGGACAAGACAGTCCAATTTCTGGTTTTTAAGCACTTAAAGTTTAGTGTGTATGTGTGCTGATGGTGATTTTTCTTGGGGGATGTAGATGATCTGGTGATGCGTTGACTACAAGTAGATGTGATTTGATTTACTTTGGTGTGCGACTGTGTGTGAACAATTTAGTGATGCGGTGCAGTCTGTGTTGTTTAATTTTACTATTTGGTAATATGTGTAAACAGTTTGCTTTTGCCATTTCCTTAGAGTTATCTTAAGTAGTGATGCATATAATGACCTAGGAGGTGATCGATTGTCATTCCTTAAATATTTTATCCTTGATAACACCCATTGGGGTGGGTCAGTGATAAGGTACCCTGTTGAAGGGCCTGGGAATCACATACAACAAGGAAAATAATCAGCCACGGCACTACTCGTGAACCTCCAATTTGTAGCCTGCCCGCCATCTGATTGTGGTGATGCCTTCGGATGATTTCTGCTTTAACAAAAAAAAACCCACTTTTCTCCTCAATAAACAACTAGATTAGTGATTTGTAAAGTAAAGGTTGTGAGTTTGGGCAAATGAACAAAATTAAAGGCACAAACAATAACTTGGTATTAAGGTTTGTCCTCAAACTGAACTGGTTTTGATTTTATCAAATTCCAGTTAGGGGCGTTTTTGAACCAAATTAAATCCCCTATATGATATTATGTATAAATAAATTACAAACCCTCAATGTTACATTTTGAGAACTTACCAGAGTGTAATGTGCCCTATCTGCATGTAAAAGGGGAATCATTGTGACATTAAAAAACCCATTTAGGATAGAGAGTACATGGAAAAGAAGGCACAACAATCTAGACAGTACAATTTGAAGTGTTCTATCTTATAATTATAAATAACTAAAAAATATAAGGCTGATTGTTTGTTGAGTATTTTCCCAGGAGACAGGATACTGCTCTACAAATGATAGAATATTAAGTTTGAAAATTGAGTTTCCGAATTGCGAACATGACCACCCTTTTTTTTTCGAGGATACAAGAATCACACATGTAAAATATACAGATTAACTTCACAAATACGTACATGCTACAGCAATGCATGTCATATTTCTAGTCCGAATGGAATGTTTCTCGGCTATGGAAAATAATAAGTGATTTCATTATTTTGTACCAAAGTTATAGATATTCATGTTTGGATTGCAATTGGTTGAGCCCCAAGAAACATCATGGTGGATGATCAATGATTTTTTCTTTAACTTCCTTGTTAGCTACATCATACTTACTAAGGCACCAAGGTGTTGAGCTGTGGTGCCTTGGAAAAATAAAAATATATTTTTTTTTTTGTATTTTTACTCTTATGTTATATATTATTAAATGCAACTATGCATTGATATATCTATTTTTAACTCAATTAATCCCTAAATAACATTGAAATATATAACAAATGACAAGATAATATTAAAATATAATAAGATTAACATCAAAGCATCAGTATGAACACACATTAACATCTAAATAAGTTAAAAACAATAAATTTTAATAAGTCTTAACTAAACAAAACGAAAATATAAGAGAATAACAATGTCTTAGACTTAATCAATATTAAAGAACACAAAAAAAAGATCAAATGAGCTGGTAAGGATCTGGTTTTAAAAAAAAGAGCTGGGCGTATAAAAGCCTGATTTATTAAGTATGAGCTGCATAAAGCGTGATGATTGTTTTATTGATATTTTGCCTTTAATTCTTATCTTTGATTTTTTAATAACTAAAAACAATGGATTGCAGTATTGCACATGTCTACCTGCATGCCAGATTTGACATTTACAACTATGCATCATTCTGTATTCATGGATTTTAACAAACATTATCAAGTCAAGTGATTATGTTTTGTTGATATGGGATTTAATGGCATGGTTTTTGGTAGTTTTACTTTGTATTCTCTGTTGGGTTCATCAGGTTGCTTTTATTTTCCACTTTTGAGATTTTCAAAACTCGTTTTTAAATTTCTTGGCAGTGATTGAGAATGGTTTCTGTAAGAATCTAGTGTTAAGATTGTACCCAGAGGCATCAACATTTGCAGAAGTTATTGAAGTGAACAATTCATTGGAGCCAATAAGAGAAGTATCTAGCAACTCCAATGGATGGGAAAGACTGGAGAAAGAGCACAGGATATATGCATTTCTTAGTCAATATCTCAACTCTTGTGCCGCAAGTGGGGATTGTGACTTGTGTGCAGTTGCTGCTTCTAGCACTGATAATTATCCAAGTGAGGGCATAGAACACACATTGGAGCCAAGTAATGGACCAAACTGGTGGCCTACTTACTGGTCAAGCAAAGGAGCCATGGATCCTCAAGTTCCTGAGACCCTGACATATAGACTGAGCTCCAATTTGTGTATCGTAGATCAAATAAACATTACTCCATTTGAAGGTTAGTTCAAGTAGTGTTCATAATGATTGATGCAATGCTGTATGAGATATCCATCTAGAGTCTAATTGAATAATTTGTAATCAATTCTCAGCATATTTCCAGCCCGGTAATCCTATATATTCAGCACAAGCTGTTAGGTTCAGAATGGGTCATTCAGCATTACTTGAGGAGACAAACAACGCAGATAAGCCAACCACGAGCC
This sequence comes from Posidonia australis, assembly GCA_024699735.1. Taxonomy (NCBI): domain Eukaryota; kingdom Viridiplantae; phylum Streptophyta; class Magnoliopsida; order Alismatales; family Posidoniaceae; genus Posidonia; species Posidonia australis. The sequence continues at coordinate 8,101 of JAMKQA010003587.1, forward strand.
AGCAATCTTCTGGTGATACTTACATCTGGACTTATGTTTCTCCTACATTCCCAATGGTTCAGGTTAGTCATGTTATTACCCATTATCATGAATCAAAATAAGCAGTTTGTTTGTAACTCATTATCATTTCTGGGTATTGATTTTAAATTTTAAGATACATGTTAGCATGCAATAAGTTCCTCTGCTTGTGCATGTTTTGTCACTTCGAAGTCTAGAATGAGTATAGGGTGGAGATCCAAGTCAATTGTATTGCCAACATGTTTATTTTCTCCTGTGTAATATCATTTATCTTTACGAGTTTTATTAAAGATGAAAAATTGATTGCAAAGTTATGAGTGTCGTTTCATTGTAATCATTTACAAATAGTGAGCAACTTCAGTAAGCAAAGAATCCAGTGACTAACAATATTTGGATACATTTGGATTTGTGATTTTTGATGCTTTACTCTTCATGATTGCCAAGTGTTCTCAAGGCCACAATGTGTCATAATCGACATTTGAAAAATCTAATGAAGTTATGATGCCATGTTTACCATTTGCAAATAGCAAGTAACTTTAGTAAAGCAAAAAATCCTGTCACCAAGAGACTTAGATTCATTTGAAATTGTGACTTTGGATGCTTTAGTTTTCCTGGTTACAAAATACTCACAAGAGTTGAGTTGACCAAAATTTATGATTGTGACCGTTTGTACAACTACTCATCTTCTTAAACCATGGTACTAAATGTCTACGCGTGTCACCGAAATTTCTCCGACACGTGTCTTATTTTCAATTTACCAACATGACTCCGACACGATATCGAAATGGAAGTTTTTTAAACAAATGTAAATTTTTTTTATCGTGTTTCCACCAACACGATTCCGATATACCGATATTTCACCGACACGTGTCTATTTTTCAACTTATCGAAGTCCGACACGAAATCGACATTTAGAACCATGTCTTAAACTAATTTAGATGCAAAGTACAAATTCAAAACGTTGGTGACGAAGAGTAAAGTACACAACATGGACTTAGAAACATGCTTGTAATTGTATTGTTTCTTATCAAGCTGCCTAACATTGTGAGGCATATTTAAACAAAATATGCATGTTTTTCACATGCTTAACAGAATTGTTGCACTCTGCACCTGGTGACCATGTTAATGAACACATTGTTATGTTAAACATGTGCCCTCTCGTAATCAGTGTTTATGTCTAGTAATTTCATGTTTGACCAAAATTGTTTTGGACACGCGTAATGTGATCTGTGTTACTGTGTATAGCATGTATGACTTGTTACCATGTCAAAGTCTTTTGATCCTGCATGCTGTATTTGTTTCTGAATGGCATGTATATGGACCTAGTCTAACAAAAAAAAACTTAAGTCTGATGTGGTGACCCATTCCAAATTAAAAAAAAAAGGGTCATGCTGAATCTGCGTAGTGTTTTATCACTTGGTTCTGATACCATTTTGAAACTAAAGAATATACTAAACTGTTCCACTACTTTCAATTCACATTAGAATTTTCTTTTGGCATTGTTTGTGCTTGGCAGGAGAATAAATTGCAATCTTTTAAGCTTCCAAGGCCAGTGCTCTGCACTGGAGGGATTCTGCAGATTGAATTCTTGGGTCGGGTCCAGCTGCAAGAAGTGGATGGATTATATTATATATGGTAAGTCTTTTTAGGAAGGATATGCCTTTTATCATAAGCTTAATAATATAATTTTTCATATCTCTTATTTTCTTACACTTAATATTGGTGAATTATATCTAAAAATTAAGGTTGTATATCAATTGAACTTGAGCAGATTGAACGTAGCTCAGCTCAGACCTTTTACCCAAAGGTTTAGTTCGTGTATCAAGCCTGAGTGGAACATGGCCATATTTGAGCCAAATCGAGCTAGACCATGGCAGCAGTGCTGCCAAGCATAATGGATCAAGCAAGTCCAGTAGCCCATTAATATCAATATCTAAAATTTCTTTTATAGGAAGTTAAGAAAACATTGAAACTTGTAAAACTAGTCTTCCAATATTGAAAAAAACTTAGGAATAGTGTTTTGTAGTAGATTTCCAAAATATGAAGGTGTGTGCTATATGCTTTGGAAATGGGTACTTATGGGCAACTCCTCCCTATAGGTTTTTTCCATGGGTATTGGACTAGAATTTGGACACAGTAAAAAAAAAGCATGGTAGTGGTTTTAAGAGCTTCAAATAACAGAAAAAAGATTGTTGCAGTGGCTGATATGTAGCAAGTGCCAGTTGGACACTTAGGAATAGTCCCACATCATTTGAGAAGAATTATGGTCTTTTCCACAACCTTTTGGGTTTGCTTTAAATCGTCGAGCTCATCAACTACAACATGTTTTATAGGCTGGCCCAAACTTGGTTTGATTTAATTTGAAAACAAACTCAAACCTTGGCAATTGCAGACCAGCTCCAATCTGACTTGCTAGCCTCAAGCCAAATTGACACCCTCACTAGATCCCTCCTTAGGTGTCTTAGGTGATGTCACATCGTCACTATTACTTCAACACTTAAATTTTATTGGTTAGGGCGAGTTTTTTATTCGACTGGTGGTGCATGGTTATGTCTATCACTGACCCTGCAGAGGACAATTTTGGTTTGTCTGAATGCTCATTTCATCATAGAGTGCAATGATTTGGACTTGGGACTTCCCCTCTTTGATAATGTTAGATGCTAATTCCTTAAATGAAAGGAATCCTAAAAATATAGTTGACCACTCTGAACTCTCTTTTCATTCTAGCAAGCTACTAAATCTAAACTAGATTTCCACGGAGGTTCTATTAGAAATCTACAACCATAGTATGTGTTATGCTACTTTCTATTTGTTTATTCATTTTGAGTTTAGGTGAAATCAACAATGGTATGTGTACCATTGAGCACCTGTTTATGCACATTAAATGTCAAAGAAATTTTATTTTCCTTAGAAAGCAATGGAATTTTTTCTCTCTTATACTAATATTTTAGTGTTTGTTATTACCATGGAATAGATGAAAACAAATATATATATACTTGTGTATGTCAATGGATAGAAAGGGAAATATAGCTTTTTTAGTCTCCTTCTGAATCTACCTTGGGGACGGAGAAATAAGTTTCCAAAAGCCCTTTTATCATTGCAAAAGTCAGGGAAACTGTTTCTGTTGGGTTTCTTTCTCTGTGCACGAACACCACAACATAAATTATTTAAAGGGAAGCTCATTTTCCCCCATTTACTTTCCCTTGGTTTCTTAGTGCACAAATCCTGCCCTTGGCTCCTACAACTTTCTACTTGCAGCATAGATGTTTTGTACTGATACTCAAATAAAAGGGAAAAGAAAACCTAACCTAGCCTGGGGACCGAAAGACTTACATATTATCATATTATATATGAATATATAGAATACATTTTTCTAATTGCCTTGGCAGTACAACAGTTTTTCTTAATGCAAGAAGAATCTTAATTATTTTAGCAAATTAGGGTATTATGTTAAAGTTATTAAGCCTACACAAATTGTCTTTGCTTGCCTTTTGCAGTATTTGTTATGTTCAAGTACTTGGACGGCCATCTCCCCCTATGTTGGACCTGGGCCATTTAGACAACTTGGAACAACTCACTTTGAGATACTTCCCCCATGCTCAAAATCGTACATCATGCGAAACATCTAGAAATGAGCAGAAAGAGTTAATCTGCAACACTGACGACGGAGGACCATCTGGTTGGCACGCTTTTACTGAGAGACTTGGACTGAGAACCACGTTGGGGTGGAATGAAATGATGCTGGGCACATTTCTTGGGGCAGGGAATACTGATGATGATTCAGATGAAGATCCTGTTGCTTAATCATCTTGTCAAGCGGAAAGAAATATCTGCCTTAGAGACAAATAAAGAGACTTGGTGAACGTTCATTAACTGTGCTGCTTGTGCCTAATAGAAGTGAACGAGTACAATTCAGATAAAGGCCCTCTTGCCTTATCGTCTTGTCCTGCTTTTGGCATAATAGAAGTGAATAAATACGTTCATTTTAGTGCCTCTATAAACGTGTATACTTCAAACTTAATTTTCTTTATGTTTGCTGGTGCCACTTTCTTAAGTTATATAAGCGTATATATTGTTTGTGCTGGAAGAGTGTTTGTGCGGTGATTTTCTTTTCTTTTTTTTTTGTTTCTTTGTTATATATGTTTTGATTAATCATGTTCATGAGCTGTACTTGTCATATGTCAAGCGACTGAAAAATATGTTGTGTGCTATTCACTGGGATTTGATGGAAATGTAAAATGAATTTTGCTTGCTGTATTTCTTTTAAATGACTTGATATCTATAATGTTTTTTCCAGTGACATTGTAGCGATGATGTTTAATCCCATTCCTCTCTTAACCAGTTTGGTGTTGTTAGTAGGTCTTGGGTAGACGTTAGTTGGGAGCTACTATTGAGTTAAGGTGGTTATTGAGCTGGTTGGCAAAGGTTTGCAAGTAGATAGTTGGAGGTCCTTGATTGAGTACAGTTGAAGATGTTTTGATGCTTAAGTTGATGAAGGAGAAGAATTAATTTTCAGAGTGATAAGGTAGAATTAGAGTTGGAACCTTTGCATCAACACTCAATTGGTTGTGTATATACTTGAGTGTAGCCATTATAGACAATCAGAGAGCATGTCTAGTAGCAATAACGACTTGGACGAGTGTCGAACTGTGGTTCGAGAGTCATACATGATTTGGTGGTTCTGTTAAAGGTGTCAGGTGAAGCAAGTATCAATAATTAATGCTTTAGTAGGAATATATTATACTACCATGTGTATTAGGAACTACATAGGTTTATGAAATAAGGTGCGAGAAGACTGCATGTTTAGGGAATTGCACTAGTCAAGGCGTGCTTGCATGCCTATGCACGGTCTCCAAACGTGTGTTGCATCTAGATATCAAGAGCATTGGTAGAGGCTTTGCGATGTGACTTGGGCATCCAACCAATACTAAATTTGGCATTCAATCGGTACTAAAGTTGGGCATCCGGTTGGCTATGGAGGAGGAAACTTGGGCTATTCGCTGTGCAACCTAGGTGTGTTTAGGTTGTTTGCCTAGGGCTCGGTGCTTGTTCTGTCGTCATCAAGTCTTACCCAGGTGCCTGTAAACCATTCATCCAAGGTCTCCCTCCTAAACTAAGTGGGACAAAACATCCCGCATCAAGATTTCCCCACTTCGATAGTTGATTTGTAGATCAATTACTAAAGTAGACAGTCGATTGGCCTAGTAGGCATGTGACTGTATACCTTAATCACATCTTGCACTACATCTTATGAGGACAAAAGTGAGTTGCTTAATAAGTTTCATGGATACCTGTCCAATAAGATTCTTCTGAGTTATAGTTCTTCATCACTTGAAGATTGTGTGCACATTCGAGGTACGACTTGTTGATTGGCCATTCGAATCTTACCGAGTATGGTGTGACTTGAATCTTGTCGAGCACAACTTGACGATTACACCTTAAAATCTTGACAAACATAGCATGACTTAGATCTTGTCGAGCATGACTTGATAACTGTACACTCGGATCTTGTCGAGTATGGTGTGACTCAGATCTTGTCGAGCATGACATTACTTGAATCTCGTCAAGCACGACTTGACGACCACACACTCTGATTATGTCAAGCATGGCTTGAATGGGATCTTGTCAAGGCATGACCTGACTATCGCTTGCAACTTGTATGACAGAAAATGACGAAATTTTCCAACATGCACAAAGTAACAGGGAGGCTCACTTCAATGTCGTGTTAACAAAATTACACATACATGCAAACATTATAGGAAGTTTTAATGTACACTTGTGGGGCACACCTTTCGAGCTAAAGAGTCCACTCTACCCTTCGTTGGTCCATTGAGAGCCAATCAATGACCCATCACCCTTGTTAATCATCTTTAACTATCGAGGGCCTAGGCGTGCACTTGCTTCTTTCTTCTCATTCTCTATTGTCGACGTAGCGAGTGAGTTGACCTCATCGAACCTGTACTTCTATCTCCTCCTTCAATTGTTTGCACTCCTCAATGGCGTGCCTATCGCTTCAATGGAATTCGTAGTGAGTGTCCTTGCTCTCTCTTCACTTCGGGTTTGTCCTCAAGGGCTAAGGCCATTGCATCCGCATGTGTTCTTAATCTTAATCTCCATGAGTGGTTGCACCCTAGAGATGGTCAACAACGTGTAGTGGCAAAATCGCTGTTCCATAGGATACAACCGAGGCCGTTGATCGCTTCCTCCTTAATCCCGACAATGGGGTTGGTGATCATCCCGATGGAATCTAGTTAAGCCCATCCACTTGCCCACTCTCTGGTCGAGGTGGGGTTGATCTCTTCTCTACATCACAAGCTTGGCCTCGTTTAGCTCATCGACGATGACGTACTTGTTGGCCCTCTCCATGGCCTCTGTTAGGATTACGAACTTGTTCACATTGTTGAAGCGTGCAAGCTCCGAGGGTGGAAGGCCCTATTGGAAAGTTGTGATGGTGATTTCTTCCTTTGAGTTAGGGATGTCAATGAGGGTGACGTTGAAGCATTAGATATAATCCCTTATTGCCTCCCTTCGCCTCTAGATGATAGAAAAGAGATGGTTGGAGACTTTCACCCTCCTTTAGCAACCCATGAAGTGAGCATACAACACTTGGCTCAACTCCTCAAATCAAGAGATTGAATCACTCTTCGGTCCTAAGAACCATGTCTAAGTTGGGCCCCTCAGGGTAGTGGGGAAAATCCGACATTGAATGGCATTAGTCGCCATTTAAACGCCCATCATATCTCAGACAACCATCATGTGGTCCATACGGTCAAATGTGTTGTTGTAGGACTCCAAGTATAGTATCTTGAACTTTTTAAAGAGCAGCTCCGTTTTCACTACTTCTACTATGGGGGAGGACATGGCTTTCGCCATACCACTCGAGAGAGTGCTCTTCCCTTTTTTGTATTTCTATCAAGCGTTTCTCTATCTGTACAAACCGATTTTGGATTGTGTAGTCAAATCGCTCACTTTGTTCAACTTGGTTAGTGTAGACACTACGGGTGTACATGAGTCGGGTTGGGTCGGGTTAGGAGTGAACCCACAACCCAATCTATATTGTTCGGGTTAAATAATTTTGGACTCATACCCAATCCAGACCCAACCCAACCCAATCCACAAACTTAGGGTTGGGTCGGGTTGGTTCTTGGGTTTATAGTACTTGAATTTTATACAAAAAAAGATATAGACTTATGACCATGCTAACTCGGGGGTCCGAAGCGGAGTTGCGTCAGAGGGAGGAGATCACAGCCATGCCAAGATGGCGAAGGCGCAAGATGGGATAAAATAAAAGAGAAAAGGAGTCGTCACCTAGTCTTTTAAGGGAAAGAAGAGGAAAATCACAAAAGATCGGATGCGTGAGATGTAAATGTGAAGGCCAGATGTTTGCTAACTAAAGAATGTGTAAAGATTCCTATTATGCATGAGGAAAGTGTTAGGCACACTCGTACGCCCGACGAACTCGGTCTTTCTAGTCTAAATTGCTTGCTAAAGGCTAAATGAATGCTTACTAAGCCTAGATCATGCTATAAACATGTTAATATGAATGCCAAGACAAAACCAGATGGATGTACAAGATGGTATGCGAAAACTGCAAAAAAATCCACATGAAAAGATGAAATCACAAAATATGACACAACAAAGAAAATCACATGAAATGACGAGATTTTTGGCGAAAAAGGCACAAAAAATCATACAATCCTCAAGAAAATCAACAATGCAAACAACTCAGGTCATCAAGATCATGGAAAAATATTACGGAAATCAAAGTGGAAAAAGTACGAAGATGTCCACGTAAAATAGGCAAACTTGGACATGTGAAGAAATTCACATAAAATAACGGTGTTTTTGTAAGGAATAACTCATAAAATCACATTAGTGTCAAAGGGATCGAAAATACAATAGACCCAAATCATTAAAAGCGTAGAAAATACCATGGAGATCCGAATGGGAAAATTGCAAAGAAACCCACATGAAACAGGCAAACTACGACATGCAAAGAAAATCACATAAAATGACGATGTTTTTGGACAGAATGTTCGGAAAAACGATATTGATGTCAAAAAGATAAAAAGTGGAGTCAACCCAAGTCCTCAGAATCATGGAAAAAGTTGTGAAAATCAAAGGAGAGATTAATCTACAAATGGGCCAACGTGGGCCTTTTGGTCAGTTAGTGTACGCCCTTGGGCGATGAAATCCAAATCAAATTAAAAAAAACCATGATGTAGAATTAAAGCAAATCAACTTAGATACTGGATGAGAGACTTTGAAAGCAAAGTGAAGAAAGAAATCCACGAAAGAAAGGCATGAGATGCAGACTCGCTAAATAGGGATGGACTGATACGCAAATGTGATGAAAAATAATATGAAATGCATGGATAAGTGCCTAAATATGTAAAAATTCTAAGAAATGGCTTGAACAAGGACTATGCAAGGCTGAGTGCAAAAAATGAGATGCATGCTCATGAACTAGAGGCACAGGGGCAATTTGCTCATTTTCCTAGCCAGATACGATAAATGCATGCATGAGAATGATGCATGATCTAAGTCATGCCAAAAACGAGTGCAGAATGTCCATAGAGTGTATTTGCAAGAAAACATGGAAGAGAAAAAACAAGAAAATGATATAAACACAATAAAGGACAAGTACAAGGACCAAGATGTAAAATTCTCAAAAAGAGTGAGAATCTAGATGAAAAATATATTCATTACTTCTATTTTAACATGCAGACGATGGATCCAATGTCAATGTGGCACTGAGATGTGAAAATTGCACTTGGATAATTTCTAGAAAACTCAGGGTCTAAAGTGCAAAGTTCACACATAAGTGTAAATGTGATTAAAATGTGAAAATAAAGATCAATTTACAGTGAAAACATGATTTTTAAATGGAATTTATGATTAAATGGAAAACATGAAACGCAAAGAGTGAAAAATATCCAAAATATGCAAGAAAACATTTAAAACCCTAAATGATGGATTTAAAACTAATCTAAGGGTCTAGATGCAAATTATATGTGCTCAGGAATTGTTTATTAAGAACTCAGGGACTTATGTGCAAAATTTCAGGGCCTCAATGTGATAAAAATTGGGCTTTTATACTGGTCAGTGTAATTATGCAATCTCTAAGGGTTAATATGCAAAATTTCTAAGAAGAAACCCATTTGTTTAAAACTCTAGGGCTTATTGCAAAAGCTTAGGAATTAAATGTGATAAAAATTCAATTTTAATGATGATCAGTGTGATTTTAAAAACTTTTAGGGTTCAGAATGTAAATTTCATAGAGAAAAACTCATTTTAAAAAGTTTCAAGGGCTAAATGCAAATGTTTAGGACTTAAATGTGATAAAAACTCAATTTTAATGGTGATCAGTGTGATTTAAAAAACCTTCAGGGTTCAAAATGTAAATTTCACAGGAAAAACTCATTTTAAAAGATTTCAAGGGCTAAATGCAAATGTTCAGGACTTAAGTGTAATGAAATCATGGTTCTAGGGATCTAGATGTGATAAAACATGCATGAATGTATTCGGAATTAAAAAAGAAAATATGCAGGGGGTCATATGCAAAACTTACAGAAATAATAAAATAATTGACATTCTGTTTAAAACTATAGGGACTAAAAAACAAATGTTTGGACCCAGATGTAATGAAAAAGACTTAAATATAATAATTAAATAAGTTAAAGGATTTTAAAATAAACTAAAAAAAGAATTAACAGTCACCGTCGGCAATTCAAAAATCGTCGGTGGCGATGGCCTGGGAGGCTCATCCGAGCCTCTTCGACGACTGATCGGAGATCCAGAGAGCGAAGAAGCTAGAGGAGGCGATGGGGAAGGGATCCAATGGCGACGATCAAGCTCCCAACGGCTAGAGTGTCCTATCGACCCCCCTCGTCGACGTTCTTCTTCGACGACGGGCATTTCCACGGAGGCGCATCCGGAGGTAGTGGCTCGCCGCAGCGGAGGTCGGAGGAGCTCTAGGGCTACACGACGGAGTTGTGGGGAGACTCGAGCATGGCTAGAACGGCCTGGGGTGTTCCCCCCTTCACGGACTCTGACAGCGATCGTGACGGTAGTGGGAACGACGTTGCAGCGGCGGGAGCGCTCAAGCGGCGGCCGTGGGACGCTCAGTTGTCCATGGGGAGGCTTCCAAGGGCCTTGGTTCAGTCTGAGCACGACCACTGTGCTTTGCCCACTTAGTGGCTTCAGCGGCGACGATCGATGGCAGTGGCAACAGCGAGGCTGGTCGTGAACTTCGGAGGGGCTCCTTTGGAGCAGAGGTGGACCAAAGAGACGGAGGAGAGAAAAGGAGGAGGGAGGAGAGTCCTAGGAGGGCCTTGCCTGAGATCAAGAGGCCTGAGGCCTCGCCGGTGGTGGTGAACCCACCACCGGAGGCGAGGCAACGGCAGGCAGAGGGGGAGCTCACCATCGTAGCTTGAGTGAGGGATCCTAAAGGAATTCTACGGGGCCTGTTGAGCTGAAATAGAAGGGAAAGGAGGTGTACCTGACTGGCTGTTCGCGTGATCTCCGGTGGCGCTTGACGGTAAGGCTCCTCCTGCATCACTGGCTGGGGGCTATTGATTGGGGAAAGGGACTCAAGGAGGAGGTTTCTATATGTAGGGATCGTTGGGGATTCTAGGGTGGACTGAAGTGCGTTGGAGGAAGGCTCGAAACAACTGCTATTGGGGAGGCTCGACGGTGAGGTTTTAAACTCCGACAGACCTCCGCTGGGTCGTTGATCATCCTCCTTAGCCACTGGGCGTCGTAGGATCGAGCGCGTGAGCTAGAGACGTTTGACGGAGATTGCGGGAGGTTGAGGATACGCTACAGAGATCTCGAGGTTGATCGGAGTCATCGCCGGAGAATAAGGAGCTCGTTGGAATTATTTTTGGGCTTTTATATAGTTTTTAGTTTAAGAACATATTAGGCTTATTGGACTTGGCAGATGGGCTTTATTTTTAGGGTTTTCTTCTTTCCTTTTTTTGTTTTAGTTTTGGGTTTTTTTATGGGTTTTAGGGTTTTGCTTTTAGGGTTTTAATTTGGCGTTTCGTGATCTTAATTTAATTTCTGATTTTGTGATTTAGGGTTTAATTAGTTGGTCTTAAATTAGGGTTTTGTTATTGTAGATTTTTGTTTTAGGATTTCTAGGGATTTTTGGGTTTTGATTCTTTAAATTTTTGATTTTGTTTAATTGGAGTTTTAATTATTTTGGGGTTTTTTTAGGGTTTTAACTAGTTTAGTTTTAAGGTTTTGGATTTTAATTAGATTTTGGTTTTATTAGGGATTTTGTGTTTTAATTAGGGTTTATGGCTTAATTAAGGTTTTGAATTTTAATTTAGAGTTTTTAGATTTAATTTAGGGTTTTTGTGTTTTAATTAGGGTTTTTATGTTTTAATTAGGGTTTTTGGTTTATTTGGGGTCTTTTGGATTTTAATTAGGGTTTTGGGTTTTAATTTAGAATTTTTGGTTTATTTAATTAGGGTTTTTGATTATTTTAATTAGGATTTTGAGATCAATTATGGTTTTGATTATTTTAATTAGGATTTTGAGATCACTTAGGGTTTTGATTATTTTAATTAGGGTTTTGATTATTATAATTAGGATTTTGAGATCAATTAGGGTTTTGATTATTTTAATGAGGGTTTTGGATTTAATTAATTAAGATTTTGAGTTTAATTTAAATGGATTTTGACTTTAATTAGGATTTTCACTTAATTAATTAGGTTTTAAGTGGATTTAAGTGAATTTTACTTAATTTTGGCTCGAATTACGGTTTTTGTTTAATTAATTGGGTTTTAAGTAGATTTTATCTAATTTGGACTTGAATTAGGGTTTTTTGTTTGATTAATTGGATTTTATTTAATTTGGACTTGAATTAGGATTTTTGTTTGATTAATTGGATTTTAAGTGGATTTTACTTGAATTAGGGTTTTTGTTTGGTTAATTGGATTTTAAATGTTTTAAATGTGTTTTGTTCGGTTTTAATTTTAATTAAGTCAAAGTGGACTAGTGTGGGCCTCAATGAACTTGTTTGGGCTTAAGTGGGCTAGAGTTTTGGTAGTTGCAAACAGTGCATCATCCAAAAGAACCTATTACCAAGTGACTTCAAAATCGGGGTGTCTATAGATTCCCCTCTCTGAGTGAAGTCGAGGGAATTGAGACCGATACTTAGTGTTGACAAGACACCCTACCTAAGTCTGCGGGAGAGTGGTACTTGTTGTATGGTCGTGAGTCACTTATTCGGCGGATGCATCAAAAGTCATGACTCGTGGCCCATGCATGATGTTGATGCAAAGGATGACCCTAATGCTGAGTGATGCATGAGGGCGATGCTGATAACGAGTGGGTAGCTCAGCTCTCTGAGGGGAGCGTGAGAGATTTCCCGACTCGTGCCGAGGGATGCCTGGACAAGACTGTCGAGCTCGTTGCACAACAGAGGGAAGCTCGGTAAATGACGGGCCTTCCGGCCTGGGGGGATGCATGGCAAGATATCAGACTTGCCGACCAAGGATAGACTGATGACGGATGTCAACCGGATAGTCTAGAGGTATCAGCCCGCTCTTGACAATATGACAGTTGTCAACCGGATAGTTAGGGGTATCAGCCTGAGAAAAGATGGCAGTAGGTAAAACTACGAAACTTGCAAACTAAGAGTTAAAGCATGATAAGTTGACGGACCTACCAATCGGATAGTTAGGGTTATCAACCCTATGATGAGTTGACAGACTCATCGTCGGATAGTTAGGGCTATCAACCTGATGGTGAGGGGTTAGTTCTCGGATACAAGAAACCAAGAAGTCAGACCTCCTCCGGTCTTAGAGGAGTCACGAGGGAAAGGATAAATATTGGTCCTAGGGCACAAGAAACCAGCGATTTGGATCTCCTTCGGACTTAAAGAAGTCACGAGAAAAGGACAAAAGTTGCTCCTAAAACACAAGGAAATAGCAACTTGGATCTCCTCCAGACTTAGAGGAGTCGTGAGAAAAGGACAAATGCTGATCCTAAGACACAAGGAACCAGCGACTCAGATCTCCTCTGGACCTAGAGGAGTTGCGAGAAAAGGATAAGGGTTGTTCCTAGGGGATCAGGAATCAGCGACTCGGATCTCCTCTAGACTTAGAGGAGTCGCGAGAAAAGGATAACGACTGTTCCTAGGGGACCAGAAATCAACGACTCGGATCTCCTCCAGACCTAGAGGACTCCCGAGGAAAGGATAAAGGTTGTTCCTGGAGGACCAGGAATCAGCGACTCAGATCTCCATCGGACTTAGAGGAGTCATGAGAAAAGGATAAAGGCTATTCCTAAGGGACCAAGAATCAACGACTCAGATCTCCTCCGAACTTAAAGGAGTCGCTAGGAAAGGATAAAGGTTGTTCTTGGGGGACCAGGAATTAGCAACTCGGATCTCCTCTAGACTAAGAGGAGTTGCGAGAAAAGGATAATGGCTATTCTTGGAGGATCAGGAATCAACGACTCCGATCTCCTTCAGACTTAAAGAAGTCACGAGAAAAGGAAAAAAGTTGTTCCTAGGGGACAAGGAATCAGCGACTCGGATCTTCTCTGAACTTAGAGGAGTCGCGAGAAAAGGACAAATGCTACTCTTAGGACATAAGGAAACAGTGACTTGGATCTCCTCTAGACTTAGAGGAGTGGAGAGAAAAGGACAAATGTTGGTCCTAGGACACAAGGAACCAGCGACTCGGATCTCCTCCAGATCTAGAGGAATTGCAAGAAAAGGATAAGGATTGTTCCTGGGTACCAGGAATCAGCGACTCGACTCTCTTTCGCACTTAGAGGAGTTACAAGAAAAGGATAAAGGTTGTTCCTGGGGGACCAGGAATTAGCGACTCAGATCTCCTCTGGACCTCGAGGAGCCACAAGAAAAAGGATAAAGGCTATTCCAGGGAGACTAGGAATCAGCAATTCTGATCTCCTCCGGACTTAGAGGAGTCGCGAGAAAGGATAAAGGTTATTCCTGCGGGACCAAGAATCAACGACTTTGATCTCCTCTGGACCTAGAGAAGTCACGAGAAAAAGGATAAAAGCTGTTCCTAGGGGACCAGGAATCAACGACTCAGATATCCTCCGGACCTAGACGACTCATGAGAAAAGGGATAAAGGTTGTTCCTAGGGGACCAGGAATCAGCGATTCGGATCTCCTCCGGACCTAGAGGAGTCACAAGAAAAGGGATAAAGGCTGTTCCTAGGGGACCAGGAATCAGCGACTCATATCTCCTCTGAACCTAGAGGAGTCACGAGAAAAGGGATAAAGGTTGTTCCTAGGGGACTAGGAATCAGCGATTCGGATCTCCTCCGGACCTAGAGGAGTCACTAGAAAAGGGATAAAGGTTGTTCTTAGAGAACTAGGAATCAGCGACTCGGATCTCCTCGAGACCTAGAGGAGTCACGAGAAAAGGAATAAAGGTTATTCTTAGGGGACCACGAATCAACGACTCGAATCTCCTCCGAACTTAGAGGAGTCACGAGAAATGGAATAAAGGCTGTTCCTAGGGGACCAGGAATCAACGACTCGGATCTCCTTTAGACTTAGAGTAGTCACGAGAAAAGGGATAAAGGTTGTTCCTGAGGGACTAAGAATCAGCGACTTGGATCTCCTCCAGACTTAGAGGAGTCGCGAGAAAGGATAAAGCCTGTTCTTGGGAGACCAGGAATCAGCGACTCGAATCTCCTCCAGACCTAGAGGAGTCACAAGAAAAGGGATAAAGGTTGTTCCTAGGGGACCAGGAATTAGTGACTCAAATCTCCTCTGGACCTAGAGGAGAAGCGAGAAAGGATAAAGGTTGTTCCTAAAGGACCAAGAATCAGCGACTCGAATCTCCTCCGAACCAAGAGGAGTCACGAGAAAAGGAATAAAGGTTGTTCCTAGAGGGACTAGGAATCAACGACTCTCCTCCGGACTTAAAGGAGTCACGAGAAAAGGGATAAAGGCTATTCCTTGGGAGACCAATAATCAACGACTTAGATCTCCTTTGAACTTAAAAGAGTCATGAGAAGAAGGATAAAGGCAGTTCCTGAGGGACCAGGAATCAACGACTCGGTTCTCTTCTCGACTTAGAGGAGTTGCGAGAAAAGAACAAAGCCTGTTCTTGGAGGACCAGGAATCAACGACTTGGATCTCCTCCAGACTTAAAGGAGTCGCGAGAAACGGATAAAGGTTGTTCCAGGGGGACCAGGAATCAGCGACTCGGATCTCCTCTAGACTTATAAGAGTCACGAGAAAAGGGATAAAGGCTTTTCCTAGGGGATCAGGAATAAGCGACTTGGATCTCCTCCGAACCTAGAGGAGTCTCGAGAAAGGATAATGGCTGTTCCTGGGGGATCAGGAATCAGTGACTCGGATCTCCTCTGGACCTAGAAGAGTCACGAGAAAAGGGATAAAGGCTGTTTCTAGGGGCATCATGAATCAGCGACACGGATATCCTCTGGACTTAAAGGAGTCATGAGAAAATGGATAAAGGTTGTTCTTACGAGGACAAAGAATCAGCAACTCGGATCTCCTCTGGAGTTAATGGAGTCACGAGAAAAGGGATAAAGACTGTTCTAGGGGACTAGGAATCAGCGACTCAGATCTCCTCTAGGCTTAGAGGAGTCGTGAGAAATGGATAAAGGTTGTTCCTAGAGGACCAGGAATCAGTGACTCAGATATCCTCCGGACTTAAAGGAGTCATGAGAAAAGGATAAAGGCGGTTCCTAGGGGACCAGGAATTAGCGACTCGGATCTCCTCCGCTCTTAGAAGAGTCACGAGAAAAGGGATAAAGGCTTTTCTTGGAGACCAAGAATCAGCGACTCAAATCTCCTCTAGACTTAAAGGAGTTTCGAGAAAAGGAATAAAGACTATTCCTGGAGGACCAGGAATCAATGACTCGAATCTCCTCCGGGCTTAAAGGAGTCTTGAGAAAAGGATAAAGGCTATTCCTAGAGGACTAGGAATCAACGACTCGGATTTTCTCCGGACTTAAAAGAATCCTACCCAGACTTCTAGGCTATTGGTGGCTCTCTAGGATGGATGATTCAGTTTGTTAGGCTCCGTGTCAAACTCTTGGGGAATCAAACCTACTTTTATGGCTTTTGGCTTATTTCTTTTCTCCCTCTTAGGCTTGTAGGCTTGCTCTAACTCTTGCTTGAGGGTAATGGGCATCTAGATTTGGAAGGGGCTGCTGGAATTGTATGTAAGGGATGGCTAGTCCCTTTGGTTACTTGGATTTTTGGGATGCTTGCTTCGACTCCTCCTCAAAGTAAGTGATAGGGATAAAGTTGGCCTACTTGTCTCTCTTTGTTAGGGCTAACTTTTGTCTTCTTATTTCTTTTATGTCCTTTTGGATATGTTTATTTTTCTATTTTGCCTCATACTCATGCTCACCTCTAACATTTTATCTCCCTCTGGAGGTGTAAGCCCCTATGGGAGTTTGGACATTTCGCCTAACCATGGTTGGGTGGTGGCTCCCTCGCTCGCTAGGATGTCTAGGTAACATCAACTGAAGAGGTATAGACCCTTCTCAAGCAGGTTAGCTATTCTGATTCTCGTCATCAGGATGTGATGTTGATGCTTTTATGCACAGATGCATGCAATTATTGATGTGCTTATGTTACGGATGTGCATGAAAATAAAAAGGCAAATGCTATGGATTAAATGCACTTGGATCACCATTTATTTAGAAATATGCATGCATGATGGAGTAATAGATGATGCATGATGCACAAAAGAATACTTTACAAGACGAGGACACACGCCTTCCGCTCATTGATAGTACTTCTTCAGATAACATGTGTTGACTGGCTCAGGTAGCTCAACGTTGCCCATGTCTTCGAGGATTGCTGCCCCTCCCAAATAGACTTGTTTGATGATGTAGGGACTATGCCAGTTAAGTCGGAATTTGCCTCAACCATCAGGGAGATGTATGGCCCGCAGGACTAGATCACCAGGTGCGAAGCTCCTAGGTCAAACCTTTCTCTGATATGATCTGGCCATTCTCGCTTGGTAATAGTAGGCATTGTATATGGTTTGCAGTCTATGCTCGTCGATCAAATTCAGCTGGATGTATCGGTCCTAGACCCACTCGGCTTCTTCTAACTCAACCTCCCTCAAGATTCTGAGTGATGGGATCTCTACCTCAACTAGTAGGACTGCTTCCATGTCGTAGACCAATGAGTAAGGTGTCGCTCCTGTTGATGTTCCGACCGAAGTTCTGTAGGCCCACAGCGCATAGGAGAGCTTTTCGTGCCAATCCTTATGTGTCTCGACGCTCTTTTTCAGGATTTTGATTAAGTTCTTATTTGCCGACTCCACGGCACCGTTCATCTGTGGACGGTACGGGGAAGATCTGTGATGTTTGATCCCGAGGCTCTGTAGATAATCCTCCAATCTCTGAGCTATGAAATTCTTGCCATTGTCTGAGATAATGGAGTGTGGCACCCCGTACCGGGCTATGATATTATTCTTAACGAACTTTTCTGTAGCTACAACTGTGATGGTTTTGTAAGAGGCTGCTTTTACCCATTTGGTAAAGTAATCTATGGCCACCAGGATGTAACTATGGTCATTGGATGATGCCAGATGGATGGCTCCGATGACGTCTATTCCCCAAGTAGAGAAAGGCCATGGCGAAGACATACTACGCAGCTGTTAAGGGACAGCATGTATGAAGTTCCCATGAATCTGACAGTTGCAGCATTTGTGCTTGAAACGACAACAATCTGCCTCCATAGTTGACCAGAAGTAGCCTTGTAGCATGATCTTCTTGGCTAATAGTATTCCATTCATGTGGGGGCCGCATGTCCCGACGTGGATTTGAAGCATCAAGGTGTCAGCCTCTTTCTGGTCGACACACTGCAAGAGCATCTAGTTACATGATCTTCTGTACAGATGTCCTCCGCCCAACACATACCTTGACACTAGGCACGCCATGGTCTTCTTATCTGCTGCTAATGTACCGGTTGGGAGATCGCTTGATTCTAAAAAGGTCTTGATATCATGATACCAGGGAAGCTCTGCTGATGGGTCTGCCTCCTCTATGCTCATGCAATGGACAGGCTGCTCTACTCGAGTGAAAGAAACATCAACTGTGCGCTCTTCAGGTATTGAGAGCCAGGAGGCAAGGGTTGCTAGTGCATCTACATAGGAGTTTTTGGCTCTACTTATGAAGGAAAAGCGCACTTCTTCGAACTCCTTGACGAGCTGTAGGAGATACTCGTGATATGGCACCTGATTTGGATCTTTGGTTTTTCATTTGCCGTTGATCTGGGATATGATGAACATGGCATTCCCGTGCACCTGTAGCTTCCATGCGCCATGTTCCAATGCGATTTGCAGTCCCATGACACATGCCTCGTACTCTGCTTCATTGTTGGTGCACTCGAAGTTAAGCTTTCTAGAAAAGGGGGTCATCTGTCCTTGTGGTGTCGACAATACCACGTCAATTCCTCTACCCCTCTTGTTGACAGCTCCATCAAAGTATAAGTGCCACCGAGACCCATCTTTTGGTTCCTCAGAATCTACATCTCCCATGGAGAACAGGATGTCTTCATCCGGGAACTACATCTGCAACGGCTCATACTTTGGCAATGGTAGGTCAGCTAGGTGGTCCGCTACTACTTGCCCCTTCATTGATTTCTGTGTGACAAATGTAATGTCATACTGGGATAACATCACCTGCCACTTCACGCATCGTCCCACTAATTCTGGCTTTTGGAACAAGTATTTCATGGGATCATGCCGGCACAGGAGAAGGACCAGATATGACATCATATAGTGCTTGAAACATTGGGTGGCCCAGACAAGGGATAAGTAGATCTTCTCGATAGGACTAAACCTAACTTCGCAATCATTGAACTTCTTACCTAGGTAATAGATGGCTCTCTCCCTACGTCCTGTCTCATCGTGCTGCCCAAGGAATGCACCCATAGAGTGCTGGGTGGTGGAGAGATATAGCAACAGAGGTCGCCCTGGTGTGGGTGGAACCAGGACGGTAGGCTTTGTAAGGAACTACTTGATTTTGGCGAATGTAGCCTGACATTCCTCATTTCAGTGGATTTGAGCATTCTTTCTTAACAGCTTGAAGATAGGCTCACAGATGGGAGTAAGCTGTGCGATGAACCAACTGATATACTGTAATCGGCCCAATAAGCTCCGAACTTCCTTCTCAGATGCAAGGGGAGGCATATCGATGATGGCTCTTGCTTTACTAGGATCGACCTCGATTCCTCTTTGACTGACAATGTATCCCAGAAGTTTGCTAGAAGACACCTCGAATATACATTTGTTGGGGTTAAGACGGAGCTTGTACTTTCTATGGCGGTCAAAAAGCTTTCTTAAACAAACCAGGTGCTCCTCAGGCTCTTTGGACTTGGCAATCATATCATCTATATAGATCTCTAATTCCTGATGCATGAGGTCATGGAAAAGTACAGTCATTACCCTTTGATAAGTTGCATCCGCATTCTTGAGCCCAAATGGCATCACACGATAGCAGAACACTCCCTAGGGGGTGATGAAGGATGTCTTCTCCATATCCTCCTTGCCATTTTGATCTAGTTGTACCCTGAGAAACCATCCATGAATGATAGCATTTTGTGTCTGGTTGTGTTGTCCACCAAGACATCTATGTGAGGAAGTGGAAAATCGTCTTTGGGGCTCGCATTGTTGAGGTCTCTGTAGTCGATGGACATACGGACCTTCCCATCTTTCTTTGGCACTGGGACAACATTTGCTAATCATTCTGGATACAACACCACCTTGAGGAAGTTCACTTTGTGCTGCTTCATGATTTTCTCCTTGAGTTTCAAGATCTATTGAGGTCGCTATCTTCTGAGTTTTTGCTTAACGGGCCTTTCGTTGGGCTTTAGGGGTAACTTGTGTACCACCACCTCGACATCTAAGCTGACCATGTCATCGTAATTCCAGGCAAAGACATCTATGTACTCCTTCAAAAATGCTACGAAATCTGCCCTGGCCTGTGGTAATAGCTTAGCACTAATGAGTACCTCCTTGACATCTTCTGTTGTTCCGATGTTGACCCATTCAGTTTCTTCCTCTGTATCATTGTCGTAGGGCTGGAATTCGGGTGTCTCACCATCTTCATCCATGTCATCATCCTCCTCCTCATAAGCGATGAGCTCTGATATGATTTCCTCTTTGAAGGTGGTATCAGTGACGTCAAAGGAGATGATGTGCTCTGATTTCTGCCTCTGGTGATTCTTCAAGATGGTCACACTGACTTTGGTGTTCTTGTATCTGCACTGTGTGGCTTCTGGCTCTTTAACAGTGGGCTCTGGTGATTGGCCAGGTTGCTCTGTTTCCTCGGCTCCTGATGTTATTTTTTGGTTTTCTGGTTTTTCTAATTTTTTTGGGTTTCCTGGATTTTTTGATTTTTTTTTTTTGGATTTTCTGTAGTATGTACAAATGGTGCAACTGACTAGCAACTATCGTACTGCTGACTGATAGGAGTGATGCTGCCCGGCCTTCCCCCTGAGCTTAACTCAGGGTCTTTTTTTTGGACCCTCACCTTGCTTAAGATGAGGCTTCAACGACATATACCATTTAGACCCACCTTTCAGCTCCAAAGAGATTAACTCTAATGGTCTAGTGAATTTTGGTTGTGAATCAGCTAGGACCATGATAGATGAATGGTCCGACTGTTGGTGGGGAGCTGCTGGCTCTGATTCTGAGGCCCTTGACTTTCCTTTCCTCAGCCTATGATTCTCTGTTGTGTCTTCAACCAACACTGACAACTGCTCTTGGAACAGAAGCTCTAAGTCACTAACTTGTTCACTTAACTGACTTGCCCTGCCAACTGTCTCATCCTTTATTGTGATGCAATCAAAGCATTGGACAGCACTCGGTTTTGCCACTACCTCATCTGCACTGTGGACCTCTACTGATTGGATCTGAGGCCACTGTAAACAATGTCCAAAACTGACTGACTGACTACACTGATGGATCTACTGATGCCACTGCTTGCAAGACTATCACTATGGGGTTCACTGTTGGGGTGGGGGCAAATGTCATCAAAGTACCTACCATCGGTTGAGACTGTGGCTGCACCATAAGGTGTCAGCTCTTCTCTGCAGTGGCCTGGCTCTGATTGGGATCGAGTATCCCTGCACTGACAAAGTTGGTGAGGTTCGACGGAATATAAATCTTCTTATATCTCTTGGTGCACGAATATCCATCTTTGTGCGGCTGCCATTCGTATCCTAGACCATCGAACTCTCACCTCTCCTCCACCTAGATGTGCGGAGATTCCTTGGCTGTGTAGCCAGAGTGGCGTTCCTTTCTTGTATCTCCACTTGCGACATACGTTTTCGATCATCCAAAGGGGATTATTGCGAATGGTCAGGTAACTGACACGCTCGAGAGCCAGAATGTAATTGACAGGCTCGAAGCAATTAACCCGGAACATGGCATCAGACGGTTTAGGATCGAAGTGGACAATCTAAAGGGAGAGAGCGGAGACCGACTCGACCTTTTCTTTGTCAAGATCCTCCGCCATGACAACAATTATGTCGTTGCCCTAGCAGAACTTAACCATGCGGTGGACGGTCAAGGGGATCACCTGATGCTTGTGCAACCAAGGGCGCTCAAGCAGAAGATTGAAAGAGGGCTCCAGATCCGCAATGTAAATTTTGACGTCGAAGATTATAGGCCCTATGGTGAGAGGAATAACCAGCATCCCTAGTGCGTCGTGATGTGTGTTATCAAAAGTCGTCATTCCCTTCGTAGTTGGTATGATATCCTCGACTTTAAATCCGATTTTATTTGTTGTGCGCAATGGACAGACATTAAGGCTACACCATTATCAACCATGATGAGGGGAATTCGGAACCTCTGATATTGCACTGTAATGAATAAGGGCTTGTTATGATTGACTCCTGTCGGAGGCAGTTCCTCACTGGAAAAGGAAATAACATGAGGCTCTGCGATCATGCCCACCATATTCTCAAGAGAAGACAGTTCTATGGTGGGGGAGATGTGAGTAGCCTGAAAGACCCTAAGGAAGGCCTCTCAATGTTCTGCAAAAGTATGGATGAGATCCCAAATGGAGATATTAGCCTTAACCTTCTTCAGTTGAGATGTGATGTCGACAGAGGGTTGCTCCTACCTAGTCGAGGAGGTAGGGACAGAACCAGGGACCATCCTAGAAGGTTGAGTAGCCGGTTGACGATGGGAAGACGTTGGACGAGCAGACTAGGCTGCAAAGGCTGGTGGCCTATACACCCTCCCTAACCTAGTGACTTCTGCACACATTTTTGTGGCATAATCATAGGGTACACGATGAGTGTCCCTCGTCAAGTGAACGACAAGAGGGGTATGTGCCACCAACTCCAGCGGTGCCAACAATGAACTAACAAAAAGTTGGTATGGCCGGAGAGTGTGTCGGATAGGATGCTGTACAAGAGGATGTTGGATAGAATGTTGGACAAGAGGCTGACCGGGATGTTAGAGTCGAGACTAGATAGGATGACTAGGTGTGGGTCGGGCTAGTAAGCAAATGGGTGACCCAAAGTGCGCGGTCGATGGTGCAGCGATACGCTCCGCCCTAGCGGTCAGACGTATCATATAGACTGCTGACTCAGAACCTGCACGACTCAAACGATAGAGACAAGTGGGGAAGGGCTCATCAACAGTGTGTATCAGGTCGGAGGGGTCAACTACGGATGTTGTAGACCCAGAGGTGGAAAGGAAATGGACTCCTGAGGTCCCAGCGCCTGGTGAATTTTCATGCGTAGGCATGGGCT
This sequence comes from Posidonia australis, assembly GCA_024699735.1. NCBI lineage: Eukaryota > Viridiplantae > Streptophyta > Magnoliopsida > Alismatales > Posidoniaceae > Posidonia > Posidonia australis. The sequence continues at coordinate 30,872 of JAMKQA010003587.1, forward strand.
AGTTGACAACGTTGGTATAAGCCGGTGGTGCTTGTGCCTGTGTAGGTGGTGGTGCAGGTGCAGTGTGTGCCTCTTGGGTGTCGATGACGATGACCTTGTGGTCAATCAAGTCCTGAATGGCGTTCTGAAGAGCCATGCAATTGTCCATCGGGTAGCCCGTGTAATAATGGAAATTGCAGTAAATACTCGTGTTGTACCACCCGAAAGAGGGTTCGGTGGGGGGCAGATCTCCGAGAGTTTCAGGAGTGACACCACCTTAGGGAGGATGGCGCTAAGTGGCTCAACAAGTGGTGTATACTGTCGTGCAGCATGCTGAGGTCATCTCTACCTTGGGCCGGGTCCTTGCCAAACAGGTGCCATGGGATACACCGGCTGGGTGGTGGTGGTGATCTGTGGTGTATGTGCTGCCCTAGATGTAGGTGGATAGACTAACTGACTCGGGCCTGGTTGGTTCACCACATTGACGGGCGTGGCAAGTGACTCTACATATGCGACGGCAGGCTTGAGAGGATCCCGCCTCTTAGGGTAACTGGTGCCAGCACCGTTGCGAGTGCTACTGCTCGCTTAGTGATCCGGGGATGCAGCTTGTTTGGCAAAAGTGGCGAGCGCAGGAAAGCTACCACTACGGAGGGAACTGTCTATGCGCACACCTCCCCGAATCAGAGATGAGAAGGTGGTTGCATCTTACTCCAACGTGGAGAGCTTTATGCATCAGCCAATGATCCAGTGGCATGGCTGTATCCTGCATCTTTCACTTAGCATGTGATCATGTGTGAGGCTACCAGCCCTTGAGCACAAGGTCCACAGGTCATTGCATTCACATTTCTTTCACTTTCAAGGCATGTTCTTAAAGTGTTTTTTTTGAAAGATTTTATATGGCTTGGCTTTCCAGAATGCATTCTCATGTGATTTGGCATTGCATGGATTTCTGTTTTCCCGCAGCACATCTTTCTGGCCCACATAAAAGCACCTAGGTGGCACACCAGACTAGAGCACCAGTCTGGCGCACCAAACAGGCGCATCAGCCTGTTTTCAGTAGCACACAGCAGGTTTCTATACGGTTTTTAGCATGCTTTCTCGACATGATTTGCTTCTGGATTTTGCCTGGTTTTCTTCTTTGACATATCAGGGAGGCATAGCTCTACTTTTTAACCGTTTTTATGCATGTTAGATTGCATTTGGTATATAGCAAAGCGAGGATGAAAAATCACTTGAAATTGATATATCTTTGATCTTATTTATGCAATACCTTTGCATCGATGCTGGACCCGACATATGAGTGATACTTCTGAGCATTAGGACACACCCCTGCACATCATGCACCCTTATTTAACATAAGACACCAAGCATGCCATGGCATATCGCCCTTGGGCGTACAGCAAAGGCTAAAAAGCCGACATTTCATAAGCAAATGAGAAACCAATAAAAGACCGATTTATCAGGTGCACGAGGGTGCCTAATACCTTCCTCGTGCGTAACAGGGATCCTTACCCATTTTGCTGGTTTATGACATACTTTTCCATTACATGATTTGCATGTTTTATATGGTTTTCCTCGTCTTCCATTTTAATAGACTAGGTGGCGACTCCTGCATTTGCATATTTATTTTTATTGTTTTGCCATGACTTTGCCGATCCCTCGTGTATTTTGGCCCTTTCGCGTCAAAATCATTTCGAGGCTATCGCCGGCATGGTTATAGGAACTGGCGACTCCGCTGGGGATAACCAGATCCCGACTTTGTTTTGGTTTCTCCGTTGCTTCGGCTTTCTCCTTGCATGCTTTTTTTTCCATGCTATGCTTTGTTTTGTGATGCCTTTTTTACATGCATGCCTTTGTAATGTTGTTCTTTCCTTTTACACACTTTTGCTATGCCATCACTATTGCACATGTTTTGCACCTACTCTTGCATGATAATTATTGGCTAATATGCATGTTTATTTCCCTTCTTGTATATGCCATGCCTAGGAGATTAAAGACGTGTTTGCTCTCCCCTTTTGGTTAATAAAAACATAACAACCAAAATCAATCATAAGGCAAACTAGTGACAAATTGCAAATCTTCCCCACGGTTTAATAAGCTTGCAAGTAAAAAAACTCAAAGCATACTTTGCATACATCATATAGGGCATACATATTCTCCTCTCCTAGGATTACCTATACAGTCTGCGAAGGACATTTTTCGGTGGCTCATCCTATGGCTTTGGCGTGAGATGAAAAATCGAGTTTATCCCCCCTTGTCCGGGGTCGTGTCGGTGTAGTAGAGGGTACAGCTTACTGCTTTGGTAGAGGTCGAGGCCCCGAAAGCACCACTCGTTCACTGCCTAAGCTTTGGCTGGGATTTAGAACGGGGACCTTACTTTTTCTAAACTCGAGTCGGCGACCTATTCACCCTTATTGTGTGAACCCGGAGTAGACAGCTTAATAGGACATCCCTAGTTGGTGAGAGAGTGCAAACTAGAAGCATTCATTTGCATCTCATACCACCATAATCATTGCATCTTTTCTAATTTGTGTGTTTATGTTGATAGGATTTCTGATCTTTGAGTTTCCTTAGCCTGAGCTCAAGATCTTTCCTTTCACTGACTCTGTTTGCGACCTTAGTCTCGACCGTGTCTCTCGAGTTATTCGTCACTGCCGACGATAGCTCATCCTAGGATTCGTCCTATCCTTCCTAGCCACAGTCCAATCATTACTTGCTCGCGATCCACGATGGCCCAGCATGCCAGCGAGTCCCTTTCCCCTACTGTCCAGGAGGAGGTCCCTGTCTCGGGACACACTTCCTTTGTGTCTGTTCCTGTCATCTCTGCTGCCTCCACTTTTGCCATAGCCTCTAGAGGACCTCCACCACCTCATTTCTGTGTTCCCGTGGCAACCCTGCCTTCGGGACCACCTACCTGGTCTTCTCCTGCTGTCAGGCCCACAGCAGTTGAGTCTGTCTCTCCCCAGGGCTATGTGTTTACTAGCCCCCCTCCCAATGTGGCTGTTTCTGTAGTAGCCACTCCCCAGTTCGGACAATTGGGATCTCAGCCACTTGCTTCCTCCCCTGTCTTGCCTCCTTCCTTCGGAGTCACCGGCGACGATCCCATGACCGCACAGCTGCAACAAATGTCAGCCCTCGCCCAGCAGTTGCAGGGATTGGCACTGGCACTCCAACCGTTCTTAGCTTTGTCTTTCCCAGCTCCCAAGTTGCCTGCGCAACCGGCTTTAGGACCACAGTTTGCACCCACTGCACTCCCTCCACAGCCATCGCCATCCCTTGTCTCTCCGGCAATAGGGGTGTCGACACTACCTTTTGTTACACCAGTACAGCACCCACCACAGCATGCATTCCTCCTATCTGGTGGCCAGCCTCCTAGGCCGGCGGGAGCACTTTCATCCGTGAGCATTGTACTGGAGATCATCCCAGTCCAACAGCTCTTGCTCCCACACTCTGCACCACTTGTTGCACCACCCCCTGCATTGTCCTCACCCTTTTATCATACCCAAGCCTCATCCTTTGTCCCCCAGCACACTGCACCCATGCACGGGTACACAGGCCATCCTACTGTGGCACTAGACGGCGGAATGGTGGATCCGGAGGAGCCCTTAGGGGCGACCCATACGGTGTACGCGGCACCCGCCTCTACTGCACAGTCCACATCTGCAGTAGCTCTAGATGCACTTCTTGCGAGAGTAAATGATCTAGAGCGCACTCTCCAACAAGTGTAAGGCGGGGACTGCCAGTCCTACCAATTCCGGGACCTCTGTTATTTCCCAGAGGCAACTCTCCCCCCGAATTTTTATATTCCGGAATTTGAAAAATATAATGGTAGGGGCTGCCCAATTGCCCACCTCGCGGAGACCTCGCTCAGCTCCAGGCTGACAAAAGGTTGTTAATCCGCCTATTCCAAAAGAGTCTCACGGGGCCCGCATTGAAATGGTTCACGTCCCTCAACATGACCACCATCAAGACTTGGGACGACCTTACACAGGCGTTCTTGGAGCAATATTACTTTAACCTTGACTTAGTCCCCAAGCGAGAGGACTTAGTCGCTCTCAAGCAGAGACCCCAAGAAACATATGGAGAGTATCTTGGACGTTGGCGCTCTTTGGCTTCACAAGTCAAAGATAAGCCCTCTGACGAGGAGTCTATTGAGATAGTGATCCGGGGAGCACAACCGGCGGTCGGGGCTCTACTTAGCATTCAACCAGTCACTACTTTTTCTGCACTGCTTTGGGCAGGCGCCCGCGTTGAGAGTTCACTGCGCGGCGGTAGTTTTCCAACACTCTCAGCATTTGCCAAACAGGCCACTGCCTCACATAGTGGTCTTAACAGCAGCAATAACAGCAACAACAATAGCACCAATCCACCGAGGAGGCGGGATCCCTCCAAAAAAACAGTTTCTTACATTAAATCCCCTGCTGCTCCGATAATTGTCCGCCCGCCCCTGCAGCGCGAAGTAGTTTATGCACCTACGCCTACACCTAGAGCACAGCATGCATCACACATTACCCCCACTGCTACACCAGTGTATCCTAACCCCCCGGCTAGGACGTGCCCACTGTTGGCACATCCACAGCCGAAGCGACAACGCCGTGACAGGCGCCACTATACTCTTTTAGTGGAGCCTTTGAACATGGTATTCCCTAAAGTCGCATCCTTGCTGAGGCTGCCTAAGGTGCACCCTCCGCCTAATCCGCTGCCAGCCTGGTACAATGCCAATGCGTTCTGCCATTTCCATCGGGTGGCTGGCCACTCGACGGACAATTGTTTGACACTCAGGGACGCTGTCTAGGATTTGATTGACCAGAAGGTCATTGTGATTAATACCCAGGTAGCCACCCCAGCACATACCCCAGTAGCCCTAGCACAGCCAGCACACCCTAGCATAGTTAGTCAACCCTTGCCGCAGCATCCTACTCCGGGAGCGCCAGGATCCTCGGGAGTCAATTTTCTTTCTTCTGCTTCTCTTTCTCTTGCTCCTTCTGAGTCTGTCTCTTCCCCTATCCGCCCAACCGACTTGATTCATCATGAGTCATCTCCTTTTCCCCACCAGTTGTATCGTTCTTTCCTCAATAACTCTGAGGAATCTATTTTTATGATCTTTCCTGTCGTCGAGCCAGAATACTCTGAGGTGCCACCTGTAGTATATCCCCAGCTTCCAACTCCAGTTTATTTATCTGCCTGGCCCCAATCTAGGCTTGGACAACCAGCACACCCTCAGGCCCACCAGTACCCTCACCAATACTCCCAGCATCCTCAGGTTTATACTCCTACCCACCTTTATCCTTCAACCGCACCTGTACAATTAGCAGCCCGTCCCCTAGTTGTTGTTACTCTAACCCACGACATGCATCGTGTTCCTTACAATTATGTCACAGGAATGTTTGTAGAAGTGACACGATCGGGCAGAGTATACAAGCCCCCAGCAGCTAGGCCTAACCCCTTAACCTTAACCCCTAACCAATTACAAGCCCAGCCATCTAGGTCACCAGCATCTGTAGCAGTAGCCCCTGCCCAACTCCAAGCACATTCTCTTCCACCACCTATGCCTAGAGTAGCACCGTCCAATCCTACCACTAGCAACCAACCTTCAGCTGACATCACTGCCCAGCTTAAGAAGGTTAAAGCCGATATTTCCATTTGGGACCTAATCCATACATCGGCTGAGCATAGAGAAGCTTTCCTTAGGGTTTTTCAAGTAGCCCGTGTATCCCAAACCATAGAGCCTGCAACCCTAGAAAGCATGGTACGAATGATTGCGACACCTCAGGTTATCTCCATCTCTAGCCAAGAGTTACCTCCCTCCGGCACCAATCATAACTCTCCCTTGTTCATCACTGCGCAGTATCAAAGCTTCCGCATCTCCCTCACACTAGTGGATAATGGTGCAGGCCTTAATGTCTGCCCCTTGCGCATGGCAAGTGCAATTGGATTCAAGTCCGAGGACATTACACCTGCTGTGAAAGGAATGACAGCTTTTGATAATATGCATCATGATGCGCTTGGAGTCTTGATCATTCCCCTGACTATTGGCCCTGCTCGCTTCGATGTGGAGTTCTACGTCATAGATATCAAACCCTCGTTCAATCTGTTGCTTGGATGCCCTTGGCTTCACAAGCATCAAATCATTCCTTCAACCCTCCATCGTATGATTAAGTTTTGCTAGGATGACAATGTGGTTGTTGTCCTGGCAGAAGACATGGAGAAGGTTGAATCTATCTCTGCTCTAGCACCTCAGACCATTCACTTCGAGCCTAAACCTTCCGATGTCCTCTACCGGGCTAATCGGTTTGAGCCAGTTAATTTCATTCCGCCCTCATAGCTTACCGGCCAATTGGTCACTTCTGGCAACCCCCATTTGATGGTCGACAACCTGTGTCGCAAATGGGGATACAAGAAAGGATCGTCTCTGGGGCTTTATGGCCAAGGAATCGCCAAGCCGATCAAGGCCGAAGACTGGGTCGAGCGAGACGGTTTGGGTTGTGAACGATGCTACCAAAAGAAGAGATCACAACGCCATGGTAAGTCTTCCAAGATGATTATTCTACGAGATTTATCCAACTTTATTAGCGCAGGCATTATGGATCCGAACCACAATTCATATGCAGTGTCAGCATCATCAGCTTGGATCTGCCTAGAGGATTCGTATCAGGACTGTGGCCAGCTAGAGCAGTAGGGTATAGAACAGGGAGTCATGCAGACATAGCAGTCAGTAGTCCAGATTGTGGTCCAAGAAGCAGACTCAGATGATGACATCGGGGATCTGGACCTCTTATTTCAGGAGCAGCTAGATGTGCTTGCAGAAGATATAGCAGAGCATGACCGCAGGAGGAAGGGCAAAGCAGTTGCTACAGCACCACCAGCAGAAGCACCAATACCACCCCAGGACCAAGTTTCAATTATGGTCCTACGAGAAACAGACGGAAGGGATACTAGACCATTGGAGTTAATCTCCTGTCAGCCGGGAGGCGGGTCTAGTTGGTATTGGCA